>BGPR01022790.1:13459-24951 GCA_013235015.1 Araneus ventricosus | reverse complement strand
ACGTAATTTGTTTCATCAAAAGTTCTCCAAGGTATTTAGGTGATTTTACATGGGGTCACATCTGTAGCATAATCAAAGTTGAAAGAGATTCCAATTAACATGTTAACCACATGTTAAAAAAATATAATCTTATGGTAGATGATTGGTTATTTGAAAACAAGATTGTTATTTCAGTTATCATAAATTAAATTAATTAGGTATTGAATTTATATAAGAGTTCCTAGTCCAGTTATGAATTCATTCTTTTGATTGAGGCTTCACTGATAATGTTGGTTGAAACATATTTGTTTTTAATGAATTTATAACTCATTATTCAGCTTATTATCCTGGATTGACTCTTTATTTCCTTAGAAGGTGAGATAAATAGTATCGGAATGACCTTACATTTTAACGTTTTTCCTCACTAACTTCGGAGCATATTGTCGCTCAAAAATCATTTTAACATCATCTTAAAGTTTAAAAAAATTAACTTTCAATGCCACCAATTTTATCTCCATGTGACGTTTTGTTTAATCTTCTGTTTAATGGAGAAATGGTGCAGTTCACGGTTTCTCAAGGTCACAGTTCTATTTATAGCACTAGAAGGGAGGGTTGGTGACGGGTTACGATTTAGGGAGATATGAAGTCCAGTCATAATTAATACCAGTGGCGGCGAGTCGGGGGGGGCGAGGAGGCTCATTCGGTCACTACTTATTTAGAGAAAGATTAACTTCTTACCGACAGTAATACATTAACAAATTTATAAATTGATTAAATTAATTAAATAATAAAAATTCATAGTATTATATATAAAGGCGCAAATGCAGCTATTTATAATATAATACAGAAGCAAAAATTAGATAAACTAAACAAAAATTAAAATGAAACAAAAAGAAAGAAAAAAGTAAAGACAAAAAACAGCAAATTTAGACAAAAACGATGACTTTAAGCGTACGAAAGCAACAGCCTCAAGTGATTGCATCAACAGAAGGTTGAAACGATAATATTTAAAACACATAAAAATATATAAAAATGAATTTCGAAAGTAAAAAATGTTCAAAAAGGAAGAAATGAATAAGGAATCGAATGGTAAACTTTATCGAAAACCACTCACCATAAAGATTCCAAAATTAGACAAGATTTTCTGTCAAGGGTAAGATTATAAATCAAAATTATACCCTTTGTGGCCTGAATCCTGTCCAAAATCAATATTTGAATCATTTTGACGAATCAAAATGCACAATCCTTAAAAAATCAAAAGGTACTAGAGTGTGTGTTAACCCTAACACTCTCTGCCGAAATCTTAGATGCAATCCAGACGACGCCAAGTATACATGAAGCAACAAAAAATTAAAAGCTAGCACGTAGCTCCCTCTATGAAGAAAAATTTTAACTAATTAATCAGAATAAAAAACTAATATTTAAACAGTTTTAGCAAATTAAATTAGAAAAAACCATTAATATATTAATTAGAGAAAATTTTATACTCCTTTTAAAAAACTATTAATATTAATGAAAGAATTTGGGAATCCGTTGTCTTTAAGAATATTTTTTAAATTATCTAAAGCTTTAACTAAATTAGAATGGTTGTTACATATGCTATTTATTCTATTAATTTGAGAAAAAATGGAATTCCTAAAAATTTTATAATGAAGATTTGTATGAAAATTACAAAGTATTATAGCCTTAAAATTAAACTCATTTCTTTTATCAAATAAGCCAACAGATATACCTGAATTTAATATTTCAATTTCCATATCTAAAAAATTGCATTTGTTAATTTCTGTATTGGTTTTGTTTAATTTAAGCTCTTCTGGATAGCAGTTATAAATGGAATTAAAATTATCATAATTAAACACTATAAGGTCATCAATAAAACGAAAACCATAAATAATTTCATTTTTAATTAATTCCCTCTCATATGAATGTAGAAAGATGTTTGCCAATGCACTAGAATAATTGCAACTCATAGGGATACCAAAAACCTGTTTATAGTATTCAATTCCGTTAAAGAGATAGTTTTCACAAATATTAACTCTGCAGATTTCTATCCATTTATTTTTTTCAATTAAATCAGTGTTTAGGTATAAATCATAAACATTTGAGCAAACTTCAATTAGTTTATTGTGTGGGAGGCTAGTAAATATATTTTCAAAATCAAATGTATTAATGTTATAAATTTTATTATCTTTAATAAAATTTAAAATTTTAGTGTTGTTATCTATAATTAAGTTCTCTTCTTTTTTGATTTTTTTAAGAATAATTTTTAGAAATTTAAAGAAAAATTTACTTAAATGATAGTTGCAACTTCCAGTGCTACAAGTAACAAATCTGAATTTTAAAGGATTTTTATGAAATTTGATAGTAGGGAAAAGGTAAGGATAATTTAGATTACTGATTTTAATTTTAGTTTTTTTAGCTAGTGCAATAATTCTTTTATCCAGTTCTTTTTTTCCAAATTTAATTGTTTGATATGTTTTATTTGAGTTATATTCATTAAGCAGAGTGTCTTTGAAGTGTAATTTACACATTAAGCAAAAATTATTTCCTGACTTATCTACTGTTGTTACAATAAATTTATCTTTAATGAATTCAATTTCTTTTTTAAGATGCTTGTTGAAAAAAATACCTCTATTAATATTTATAATATTATTTTTATAAATTCTATTTTTTGTTTCCAATAATATACGTTGTTTCCATTCTCCAAATCCCTCAATTGGCCAATGATATTTCCTGGCTATATTAGCAATGAAAACATCCAAGTCTCGATTAATGGAATTAATTATTCTATTATGACTAACCTTATTTCTTAACCTAAATTTAGTTCCCTTACTCATGATGTCTCTAAGATATTTAGATTTAACAATATTCAAATTACCCGTAATTAACTTCTTACTTCATTTCAGCTGCCTGAAACTAGGAATTACAGAAAAAACAATGGTGTTCATAAAAACTAACTATTTTTTTTTATTTTATTATCTACACACTATACTCCCGGGTCACTGAATAGCGGGAAAATTACCTTAAATTTTACCGTTTTTTCGCAATAACTTTGGAGCATATTCTAGCAAAAAAATCGCTTTAACTTCATCTTAAACTTTAAAAAATTAGCTTTTCAATGACAAAATTTTAATATCATGTAATGTTAAATTTAATTTTAATTAATTTTTAAAAATGTTTTAAACCACAGCGAGACGGACCATCGGCGTTACTTACGATTCCTCAAGGTTACAGTTCTATTTATAGAATTGGAGGGGAGGTTTGGTGACGGGTTACGATCTAGGGAGAAATGCCAGCCATTCATAACCATGTAACCAAATGCCAAGGTCGGGGTTCACTGGCTTTGCTTCCAGTAAAACCTTTGCAAAACTTCCTTTTCTGCCATAAGATTATCATGTTATTGAAAAACTTTACAGCTTCGTAACAGTAGTAACAATATGATTGTAACATATTGGCTTCTAAGACCAGAAAGTGCAATTTGCTTTGTCAGTGAACGTATTAACCTTTTCCAATCGGCGGTACATACGCTGTACCGGGAATTTTTATTCCTTTAACTTCGGCTGCGGTACAAGTGTTGTACCGAGCATTCGAGTGACGGTTCTTTCCCCCTCTTTCTCCTGGAAGGAGTTTAACGACCCATTCAAGAACGTGAGTTCTATTGTCCGTAGTTGGGTGGGGATATTTTTCGCCAATATTATCAGTTGTAAGCTCTTATTCTACATTTTTGGCGATGTTTAGGGACAACAAATTCCAAAAATCTGAAAAGTACTCCATTCGATAATTTTACGCTGACGATAAAAGCCGAAATTTTCTTTTCTAGTGTTTGTTTCATGGATTTTTTAGAATGCCTCAAAAATTTCTCACGGATATGGGGATTGAGAATGTGATGAAGAATTTGGATGAAGGAAATTTTGATGATAATTATTCAGAGAGTTGAGAATCTGAAAAAGTATTTGGAAAGAAAATACTATAAACAGAAAAGAAACTCTTTTAAGAGCCCAAAGGTTTTAAAAAGTAGAACACGTTTTTGCATATTTAAAACAGACGTTTAAAAAAAGTATTGCTTAGAACAAATTTTTCCCTTTTAAAATTTAAGATTTCAGTTTGATTTAGGGACAAAACTTATTCAAGAATATATATTAATCATTTTTGTCTAAACATTAAAGATTCAGAAATGCATTTAACCCAGCAAAAAATTATTTTCATTGGAATATAAGAAATCAGTTAAATGCTTTACCTTTGTTTGCTGAACTTTGGCTTTATTTAGTAGCTTTTAAACGTATTCATTTAAGTTAAAAACTGTCATTTCCTTCCTGAAAATGTTTCATCATTTTTTCAATCACACTTTCTCATATTTGAACTCAAAAGATTTTAAGGATATTTATTTCTTTGTACACTAAACAAGGCTTCAATTTGGGAAGTACAATATTTAGGAAAAATTTTCTAATATATTTTACCTCAAATTTTGTTCTCCTTTTACCTGTTTCGTCGGATAATTTTGATAATATGTGGTGATATTATTCATTATGGTATTTGACTATGTAAGCTTAATCTAAAACTTTAGAGAGTATGCATACTTAGAGATCTGTAACTGGTCATATAATTTATTACTACACTAAGTAAGCACCGAAATTATAAAAAAGTTCACAATCGAATCAATGCAATCTCAGAGATATGTAGTTTTGAGATTACAATAACATTTCAGTTCACATTTGACATATTAAATGCTCTTTAAATATATATACTCCTTGAAAATATGGTTTATAAAATATATAAGGTTTTATTGCCTATTTCTTTTAAATGTTAATTAACGCAATATATAACTTTCAGTTATGTTAATTTTTTTAATATTTAATACTGAATAAATATTTATATTGTTTTTTAAGTAACTTGAAAAAGTTGACTGGATTAAGAACTTATCATAAAAAAATACTAAGACTATTTTAACACACAAATAACGATTTCCTACTGTATTATTAATCTTTGTATAAAGTTTATCTTACATTTAAACAATTGATATCATACCACTTTGTTTCAAAAGAAGTTATATCAAGTAATTTGTGGAGATGAAAATAAAATTACGCACGAAACAAATAAAAATTATAAATATAAGCCCCTTTTTTCATATATGATTATTATTAAATATCCCATTTAGATCAATTTTACTCTCTTATTACCTGAAATACTGTACTTTCAATTCGAGTAGAAAATCTATTTTAATTTTAGAACTTACTTTAAAAAAGAAATCTTGTATACTGCAAAATGAATAATAATTATAGGAACGAAATAAGTTCTTCAAAGCGAGAAATACATTCAAATAAAAGTGGGAGGGAAGAATTTAGAAAAAAAAATTATTGAAACATATGTAGCCAAATCTAGAGACCTTTCTGACACTGTAATCATTATTGACCAGAAAATGGCAGCCCTTCCCCTCACCCCATTGTAAAAAGAATGCCTTAACAATACTGCATGGAGTGTCAATGGGCATACTGGTCTTTCTAGTGGGGGAAAGAAGTGATCTCCTCTGCTCTAAAAGTAGCCGAACGAGGGATATATTTTCCTTCGATCTGCGCCGAGTCCTACAGGTTAAGAAAGTGAGAAGAGGGATATGGATATCAAAGAATAAATAAAAACATAATAATAAATCTTATTATTTTATTTTGATATTTCCGAAAGAAGGAATAAAAGGGAATAAGAAGAATGAAAAAAAGGACTTGACTCAAGATTTCGGTCATTCGCATGTCATTAATTATGTACTGGAGTAACTTACTAGTTTGACATTAAAAATAATTTGGTTCAATAAAAGCAGATGTTTGATCGGAAAAATAAAACATTTTACGTTCTTGGAAATAAATTTATTTGGTTGTAATTCCAAACAAAATCTGTGAACCTGGTGCTGTGATTCAGGACATACAGAACAGCAAATTTCTTAATTTCTAAAATTTACTGATTTTAGCCACTGATTCAGTTTTTCTCCTGATTAAAAAAAATTATTTTTAAATTTTTTGTTACGTAGCGAATTACAATAAAGTTTTTAATAACCTATGTATTTAATTTTCTTTTTCATTTTTCTTTAATAATAATTATTAATAATAAATTTTATCGTGCATAGCAATTAAGATTATTTCCACTTTTTTTTAGGTTTTAATCTAGTTATCTGTAAAGGAAATTATTCCGCCTGTGGAAAACAGCCGAATGAGCGGCTTTTATACAACTTAAAATATTTATTTATGAGATAATCATGCATATGTTCGCCTATTAAAAATGATATAAAGGCGGCTCTAAATTGATAAAATATCATTAATTTATAGTACAAATGATGCGGTCCGTAAAACCGATATAAAAAAAAGATAAAAAAAAGTTGCAATAGAGGCGACTGCTTAGTTTAACTAAATTCATTCCGAAATGTGAATTTCTTTTTTTCGTTCGAAATACCATTTTCGTGCAAGACAGTGCACCAATTCACATCACTTTGTGTTTGTTTTCATAGAGCACATAGCTTCAACTTTATTCTATTGAAATTTTGTTCCTTAGAACCGGCTCATCAGCCTTCCTAACAGATGAAATTTAATTAAAGCATCCAACTTCAATTTCTACAGTCTTTCAATGATGTCGACTTTTGTTCATTAATTCCAATACAGAAGTCCATTTTTTCAGTTGACATCATTAATTTTTCTGGAATTATAAAAAGGGCGAAACTAATATTTACAGGAAGTAAGGTCCACTTGTAAGGCATGTGTGCTTGCTACTGTTGCGATAAGCTGAATAGGACTGAAGGAAACTCGAAAAAATCTTCATGCTTTGTTCTTTTTCGCCGATATTCCGATCAGAAGGCAAAAATATAGCATGATTCGGAGTAATTTCTCAATATAAGCAATTGTATTTCCTTTCTGCTTATTAATTGATTTGGAAATGGGGTCTCATAGCGTTCATAAACTTTATCTAGTAACAAAAGAAATGAGCATTTTCATTTAAAAAGCGAAACAATGCCGTTTAAGACTAAAGGCTAGTAAGTATGTAAGCTGTGCTTTCCTCTAGTGCATGACTTTCGGAATCGCAAAAATGTTGACATCTTTTTCGGTTCTGGAAGATAACTGACTCTATTGATGACTTTCGGAATCGCAAAAATATTGACATCTTCTTCTGTTCTAGCAGATCGAAATCGAATACCATACTAATTTGGAAAAAATAATTAGAATTTTTCAAATAAATATGCTTAGCTAAATTTCATTATGCTTACCAAATAATGCCTCGTTGGCCAATTCAAATTTTCTACGTACACATGTAAATACAAGAGCGGGAAAAATTTTGATTCAGATCGGGAGGAAAAAATAGTTTTACAGTTACTGCAAACTACAAATTACTTCAGTACATGCCCCCAGTAAGTCGGGTTCGAATTTCTAATTAGAAGCACGTGACAGAACGGTTATGACTTTCTCCACATGAAATACGTATATCGTTACAGAATGTTGTAAATAGCTATTAGAAGCCATTCAAAATTGTCCTAAATACTATTTTCTGTAAAATTTATCTGATTTTTGTGTTTCATATTATTATTTGTATTTAATAGTGAATAATACAAAATAAAATTTTAGCTTCACTATAGCTTTTAATTAATCAAGAAGTCCAGACTAAATAAATAGTTGAATACTCTAGAAAGGTTCAACTATCATTACTTTTTCGACATAAATGTAATGGCGATGCAAAACTGCTGTCTGTTAGTGAGTGTATGTGAGAGAGAGAGAGAGAGAGAGAGATCCATTATATAACAAAAATATTAAAATTCAAAAAGTCCTTAAAATAAATTTTTCTACTTCGTCTAGATTACCAATTAAATCTTTATAAATATTGGCTAAATGCAGTTCTAATTTTGTGTGTCTCAATTACTTACGCCATGTGAATATTGTCGATAGACTTATGATAGCAGAAAGAATTGAAGCATTATGTGTTAGAAGTGTTTAAAATTGCATATGGGTTTTATTTAATTATTTGAGAACAAGTGTAATGTTAAGCTGTTGACTTTTAAATGGGGGGAATGCCAAAAGCACAGACTTAGAATTTATTTGTTCTGGAATATTCCAGGAATAAAGCTTCAGTTTCCATTATCCAGCTTCTTGGATTACCTTCTCACCCTTCGGACGATTTTATTCTCAGATGAATACAATTTTCTTAATAAAAGTTTAATAGATAAAACAACCAATATTCTTTGACCGAGCAAACTGGTCGGAAAAGGCTGATAGTTATTAATGAATTAGTTTCCTTCATTACCGAAATACGTGCATTTGAAGCCTATTAAAAAGTGTAACAAAAATGCATTCTGTTCTTATAATTATATTAACTGTTGATCGTAAGTATTCCATAATATAACAATCAAAACTAAAAGGTCTGCTGCAAGAAGGAGGTAGCTCCATCATGGGAGAATTTGAAGTTACATGTACCAACTTGTGGAAATAGATATATTTATAAAGAAAATACTATACTAATGTTAAGAACATTTATGGAATGTAATAAAACTTTACTTAAATAAGAATTTTGAATTTTCAAGTGTTTGAAACGTTTTCCGGAACCGCCTTTTTGCAGTAAAACCTTGAACTTTCAAAACAGATGTAAGTTCAAATATTATGCATGTAACTCATTGAATACTCAAAAGAGTAGAAATTAATGATTGATCGAAAACGGATATTAAAAGCTATACGTCTTTTTCAAAAATAAGATTATTCTGCTCTCAAATTTAAAAAATAAATGTAAATTGCTCAAATGTCATTTAATTAGGTGAAAAATGTCTGGCTTCTCATTGAAAGATAAATAATTAAGTGATGAAATTATTTTAAATTTTCATAAATGAACTTTCTAAAATTGTAGCGCTAAAGCAATTAACAATGTATTTTATAATTTTGGATTTAATTACCATTTAGTTTATATATTTTTTTGTTATTTGCTTAGTTTCATTTCACACTATTGTTTTTATTTTTAAATCCCATTTCAAACCTGCGTTACGTGGTTAGAAAAACATATACAATTAATAATAAACACCATCTCTGTGTTGCAGTAGTATCAAGGATTTGTTTGAAAGAGAAAAAAATCATAAAAGTATTAACTTAAGTGTCGCATTAACACAGTAAATTAAGTTTCTCTATTGAAAGCTAATTGTAATATGAAGGTTTTTCGGTCCTGGGAGGAATAAGAAAAAAAAATTAATTTTTTCGGAAGGAGCAATATTTATTTTTCAAGGAAGTCAACTTTGACGTTCATGCACTTAGTACAACGATGGTAAAGATTATCATTCGTTTCCGTAGAAACAGTTCCAGAATTTCCTGGCAACATGTGTTTCATACAGAGTGAGCAGGCGCGGCACCCATCATGCGGAGATATTTCACAGGCGTAAATGCTCGCGCAAAATATTACGACAAAAGTCATTTGAGACATCCATTGTCTTGGGAATTTCACTAACCTTCACTTTTCGGTCATCCATCATTAGAGAAACAAAGGGTAGTACGGACACGTAAATAAAATTTATATTTTTAGTTTGGTTGAGCTATAACTGTTCAAAATCTTTCTTTGAACCCTTTTCTTCATATTTATTTTCAAAAACACTTGCGATTCAGATAAGTTTAGTTCACAGCGGTCAGAGGACGAGGGCGACACCTGAGCTGGCATCCCCCTACCCTCTCCGAGCTTCCACGCTTCACCAGCAACAGGGCGTTTGGTCACTGCGCATGACTTAGCACGCAACAGACCCCATAGATTGCGGAGGTTTGATGGAATCGGGTTCGAGCCTGGAACCCTCCGGCACCGAAGCCAAGGCATTGCCACTAAGCCATAGCGGCCTCGCTTGCAATTAGAATTTTCATGGCATTCTCAAATCATTCTCCTCACCTCTCTGATTCAGTTTTTTCTTGAGCAAAGGCATTTTTTCGTAAAATAGTGTTTTTTACTCACATGCCCCATACCATCCGACCGATATTGAAAAGTAAAACATGGCAACGGCGGTTGAAGGCAGCAAGATTAAAGTTTCACGGCATAAACTAAATAAAGTAAGCTGAACAAAAACACTAGTTTCATAATTTTATTCTTACCCGTAAAAGTGCAAAGCGTCGCCAAAAATTATACGAAGCGACCACTTATAGCTTCATAAACAAAAAAACTGTCATGAGGAACGAAACAGAACCGTTATGTCAACCAGTATCTGCGCATGGCACGCAGATGCTATGACTGTTTTGTAGGCAAAATGCGATTAAATCTATCGGTTTATATCAAATAATGGGATTTATCTATCGGAGGCCCTAGACCCGTTCCCCTACATCATGAGTTTCTCAAAGGATACTTAAATAGTAACCACAACAGGGCTTTCTGGATTTTTACAGTTAAATGTACTCATATTGTCTCTTCGAATGTTACTAAGCCACTTACAAACTGTTCTAATCAAAGTATCAGCGTCACCATCATTTTTACGAAGCTTAGATTTGGTTTCCTTAGTCGCTTTGTCATTTAGAAAATAATGCTTCATCACTGCACGATATTTTTTCCATCAATCTTTCAGAAATCACGGTACTTTATTGATTCAAATAAGTGTCATGCATAGCCTAAAAGATATATCAGAATGACACTTTTTGTGATATACTTCAAAACTTAAAATTCAACTGAAAATAATCTCGATATGGTCTGGTGTCTCCTTATCTCAGACTTTGCACGGAGTTATCGAAAACGTTCAGAGATTATTGTAGATTAACCCACTCAGCGCCAAACCCGAAATATCTCGCGAACTTTTTTTCCTGTCAAGCGGCATTCTACGAGATAACTCGCAAAGTTTTCTGCATCTCTAGCGGCAAGCCCGGGTATTCTCGGGCTATTGGAATTTCCTTTCCCCCAGGACCACATACATGCGAGTAATTGGGGGATTGGCCTGCCCATTGTAAACCGTCCATTGTGTTTGTCACCCCGCAGTTGGAAGAAGAGGGATTTTGAGTCTGTGTGGGGTTTTTTGACTTCTGTGCAAGAAGGAACGTTTTTCTTATAGCTTATCGGAATTATCTGCTAATTCTTTGAAATAGTAATATGGCGGGAGATAACGTGAGGATGGGTACTATATTTTTTCAACAGCTATGTTACTGTTTTATGAAGTATAAAATGGCGAAGGACAGACTAGTTATTTTCGAGACTCCGCTACAGAAATACGGAAATAAAAATTAAAAACTGCCTTCTCTGACAAAAATATGTTCAGTTTCCTAAATTATTACCCGTTTTTATTTCTAAAGCAGGTTTTAGAACTATTTATCATGACGGAATTTTACTATTAGAGTTTTACAGAATTACTAGGTACTTTCCCGTTAAAGCCATACCATGTTTTTAACAACGAGAAACTGCGCCTCTCGTACTTTTAACGTTGCATTATAATTAAGATTTAAATCAGAAAAATTAGAAATTAAAATATAACGTGGATTTATTATATAAATATTACTTAGGGGCTGTCCATAAATGATGTCACACTTTTTTTCAATATTTTTGGGGGGGGG
>BGPR01022790.1:0-10044 GCA_013235015.1 Araneus ventricosus | reverse complement strand
GCGGTGAAGGAAAGGACGATTCCATTCTGTTTCTGTGAACGAAAAATTACCCCGGGCTTTGAGGCAACCAAATTCTCTCTTGAGCCGGGCTCAGAGAGTTAAAGATACATGAACAATTTTATTTCATTAAAGCAGATTAATTTGATATTTAAAATAAAGTGATTTAAATCGGTGATTTTTTTAAAAAAAATCAGTTGATTTAAATCAGTGATTTTAATCAACTGTTTTAAATCGTCGCAACCCTGACACGAATAGAGGTTTTTTTTGGATGGGGCCTCAAAATAATTTTGCTCCTTGGGCATCATATTGTCAAAATCCGCTACTGGATTCAGCGCCAATAAACTCCAACCGACCAACCTTATATTCAAAGTGAAAATAAAATATTTATTTAAATTCTTCAATGAAACTTTTAAAATTATTGTAGCTATTAAAGAAATTATTTTAACAAAGATATAAAAACATGTCGGCAAAAAACGTGATAAATGATAAAGGGAAATATAAATGCAAGTTACCAAACGCGTTAAATTAACTTAAATACTTTGAATGTAATATTGTGATGCTAAATAGAGAACAGAATAAAAAGATTATTTTACAACAATGTCTTCGAGTACATGGACGTTGAGCATATTTCCTTGAAACATGTAAATATGAAAAATGCCGTTAAGATAATTCTGCAATGAGCTAAGATACTTATATAACTTATATTTATACCAAAATTTATAAATGTTGAAAATAGTATCTAACTCAAATTATAACGTGCTAATATAACTGAATGTAATACTGATACAAAATACTTTGCGAAATTAGCAGGTAATGCAATATTATATAATCAGACTTCTAATGAATGACAAACTAATAAAACTATTATCATAATTGCATATACAAGACAATAAAGTTGCACACTTTGACTCAAATATCAAGTAATATAAAAATATGGTACATGAAAAAACTATTACTGCACTGATTATTTTAGATGATACACAAAGAATTATTGTATGACAGTCATTTTGAGTTACTTGATCCATTATTTCATTTTCTTAAAACATATAAGTAAAACAGATTTCCGATATTAACAAGGATATTCAAACACAATGTATCTAATAAATTATTTCATGAATAAGTTAAAAAATTATGAGCACACAAAACAAATTATGCGTTTTTTCAAACTTTTAAAGAAAAAGAGTTCCGAATTTTTAAAAATTTTCAACTGTGTGGTATTTTTCGAAGCATGGTGTAACGCATAAGGTTACGTTACACTGCGCGCATTGGTACCTCGATTCCTTTCTTACCTACTGACCTTTTTCGTTAAACTTCTGACTGCAAACAATGCATATTTTTGTCGGGGCTTTCTTTTTCTGTGTTGGTTGAATGTGAGATGGAAAGTGACGTCCGTTGAGGCGGTCAGAAGATGTAGTATTTTGTGAAGAATGTTTCGATTCCCCATATATTTTGGCCAATTCTTCAACAAGCTGAAGGCGGAAGTCCAAATGGGACATGGTGTCCCCATTCTTTTTGTAGAGGACAAAGGAATTCCACACTGACTGATTTAAAATTTGTCGAAATATTTTTAAGTAATACTTCTTTTGCTGATTTCTTACAGTAGGGTAGTATGACAAACACTGATCAGCCTTATCCACACCTCCCATAGTAAGGTTGTAGTCAATTATAGCTTGAGGTTTTTTGGAAACTATTCTTTCCGATTTTCCGTGAGTTTTTTTCCTTTTCTTGTCCTGTTCGACAATTACCGTATTATGCACAGTACTTAAAATACAGATGGGTTTTTTGTCCATGTATTTCATTACACAAATCTTCCCCTTCTGAAATCCAATGATTTCTCCTTTTTTGAGAGTCCCTTTTTTTATTTCTTCGGGAACACCAATTCTGTTAGGTCTCAATGTACCATAAACATCAGTGCGGTGAGATAACAGAAGTTCTGCCAATTCTGGTGACGTGTAGAAATTGTCCAAAGTTACACAATAGCCCTTGTCAATAAGATCCTCCAAAAGTGTCATAACTATGTTCGTTGTAGATTTGTACTTGGGGGATTCATTCCACAGTGGCATATCCTTTCCTGTGTAAATAAGGCTATTCCAAATATAACCACTGGAAGATTCGCATAGCTGATAGAATTTAATCCCGAACCTGGCTCTCTTTTTTGGTAGGTACTGTTTGCAGCCCAATCTTCCTTTATACAATAATAAGGATTCATCAACTGACACATCCCTTTCTGGAACGTAACTTGATTTGAACTTTCTGTTTATGGCATCATAAACTTCATAGACTTTTCGTAAGCCAGGTTGGGGATGTGTCTCCAAATCGATTGTGTCATTATTTGTGAAATGAAGGAATTTCATGATGATGCTGAATCTTTTTTCGGACATAAGTTGCTTCAAATATGGAGTGCTAAGCAATGGCCTCTGCGACCAATACCACTTTTGCAATGGCTTTTGTACTATACCTTGCAAAATAATAATGCCCAAAAAAACACGAATTTCACTTGAGTCGACATCTTTCCATTTCTGAACCCTTGAGCTTGGAGTTAAATCATTTTTCTCAATGAAATCTTCTGCATAGCGGTTCGTTTCGCTCGCTATATAACCTACTATGTCATCATCGAAGAAAATGCAGAAAAATTCAATGGGAGAAGAACCGTCCATGCGTGTATTTAGTCCTGGGTTGCCACTGAAAGGAAATCTTGGTGGGGGTGGTGCAAGGTTTTCTTGGTCAATTCTACACCAGTTTCTAGCGGCATCCAATGTATCTTCATCGGAATCACTTTCATCAGAAATGTCCTCATAGGAAGAATCCGATTCTGAGTATTCTTCTGAATCCATTGTTCATAAGTATTTTGAAACGCAATTAAAAAACGAACGTGTCGAGAGTTGAGAGAGCAACGCTAAGTCGAGAGCACATGAGCAGTAAACATCAAAAAGAAATGACAAAACATAAAACAAGTCGGAGTTTATATATCCGTCTAAAGACTACCCTTCCTAAAATTACAGTTCTTGGGGAAAAAATACCGGATTCGTCTCGAGTCTCTGCTTGAATGAACGACGATTGCTCACCTCGATAGAAGATAATAGCATTAATGACAGAGACATGGACACATCTAATTATATTCCTGCTGAGGCTTTAGTACTATCTACTACCTGTCTAAACAGCTGATGTTTCGTTTCTTTTCAAACCGTATTTATTTACGCTCAAGTGTCGCCCCACGGCCATTCACTCACCCCTTCACAGGTTTCAAAATACCTTGCTTCAAAGATAAACTGGCTGCTGTCCCCCAACCCATTTTCTTCCCTCAGAGCCCACAGTAGTATAAATCACTGTCATGTCTCTCCTTTGACATCGGAGTATTCTCTAACCGCAAAAAGGGGGAAGGGATGTTCATTGTTAAAAACTGCTGCCGTTTGCTAGTACAACTAAGTTTTACGAAGGTGGCATTTCTCAAACGTTTCAAAATTTCCATTGCGCCGCTGGGAGGGTTAATTTTTTTTCTTTTTCATGTCATGAATTACTAAAATTCTGAGAGGTCCGAAGAATAAAAACTTTTGAGTTAGAAATACAAATTAATGATATTTCAGATTTTATACAGGCATGTTTCTAACTTATCCGAGAATGCTAAGGTTATTCTCTCTGAGCCTATTAGATATGGATAATTAGTTAGAAAGAGTAATATTTATGATGTATGTGCAGATGAAAAATTTTCATTTCACATATGGACTCATTTCAGTTTTTTTTTATAAGCATTGTGCTGAAAAAATTTAGTTTAAAATAGAACATAACATTTTAACAGCTGCGATTAAAGGTTTATTCAAGTACTACCGAATATATGAGGTGATTTACAATGTAATAGGAATGCGGTCTGACAGTGTCTCAAAGTGCTTAAAAGCAGGAATCGCATTAGTAGAAAGTTTGAGAGATATTTTCGAAAACGTTATTTCTTTCACAGGGTGTCCCATCAAGTTCGCCCAAACTCTACACAGCCAGATTCCTCGCATGGATTACATAAAAAACTGCCAAAGAACTGTACCTCAACGATCCACAGTTTTCGAGAAAAATGAGAGAAAAGTATGACTTCATATACGGTGTAAGAAAATTTTTTTGCAATTTACATGTACTTATATTTCACTAACTCCCTCAATTTTTTCCACGATACCATCTTTTCTATTTATACTGATATTCTTCAAAATCTCTAAACCTCTTGTCACATTGTCACTGATTAATATATATGCACAACCTCGACTTCATCTCAGGAAACGCATACTTCTTCTATCTTCTATTCAGCTGTCTAAAAACCGCCTAAGATCACTAACTGGATACGATCATGATAAAGAAAAAACTATTAATAATAATGATAATGCTTATTTTTCAAAAACGTTTCTTTTGTCAAATGTATTTGATAAATTTTATTTAAAAAATTATTATTTCACTATATAATTCAATACCAAATTCTACAACTCATTAGTGCGAAAGTGCTGTTTTTGTATATTTCCATACCTTTTATATGTTAATAAAATTATAGAAACTCTCTAGTTTAGACTTTTTATTGCAGTAATGAGCTTTTCTTGTAAAACAGAAATCTTTGGCACCTACAGCGCCTCCTAATGAATGTCCATTTCTGAGTTAGGGCGTTTGGGAGAAAATCCAAGATGGCGGATGTTTACTCAAAATTTATGGGTGTTGTCCAAGAAGGATTTTTTGGGATTTTTCTGGAGAAGTACAGGACCTATTTCAGAAAGAATTAGCTTTATAATAATTATTTCCGTCTCGAGAAAAATCTCGGTCTAAATTGCCTATACTAATAGTTTCCGCTTCTAATCCTCCTCAGTTCTTAAGTGGCACTAGTCGTTAACTTTCAACCTGAAGTTACTTATACCGACCACAGACTGTTAAGATATATCTAGTAGCTTTGTATTTGACTAGAATACCAGTTATTGTAAGACAAAAACGGTCTATTTATTGAAAAAGGAAATTTTGCACTCTGTGCTTTCTTACAACTTTGTTTACATGATTTTATTTGAGAGATTCATTCTGTTTATAACTTGAACAGCACTAAAACATCAAAGCCTCTCTGGTTTCTGATAAGTAGAATTGATTAGAGTTTCTGCTGCATGAAAAGCTGTTAGAAATTAGATCCCATTTGACTTTGTACAGAACTTAAAATTTCTGTTAATTAACTCCATCCATCTCTCTTTCTGTTCACATGCAGCTATTATCAATATTAATAGTAAATATATTGGATTAAATAAGATGCTATGATTTGGTTAAATACAATATATAAAAATATTTTTTGATAGTTACTAAAATTATTTTTATGGCTTCCTTCATAAATTATTTTTTTATAAAAATTAATATTCAAAGATCAAAATGTGTCATTAATTGAACTTGCAGAGCAATGACTTTCCATAAACAATCAATTCGAAGGAAAAAGGAAGCCTTCAGAATTAAATGAAATAAACTGCTTAAGGCGCTGTGAGAGAATAATCCACCGGGAATACGGTGCTTGCAATTAAAATCTGAAAATAGTAAGAGACTGTTGCATTGATACGAAAATTTTTAACTACAGTTTTATAAAAAGGTTTCACATTTTCAAATATAGTGAGCATTTCAAAATATCAATTTTTTTTATTGAAATTTAATTATTATTTGCATGTTATTTTTTCCTTCGGGCGTCATTTTTTGCTGTCTTTAAAACATAAGCATACAATTATTATGAGATTTTATTTTAATACACCGTAATTAGGTGATAGCATACTTTATAATCAGGGAGATTAAAAAAATGGACAAATTTTAAGACTAGGTCAGGCTGATGATTGGTATCCGAAATCAAATAGAAGCATGGGCATCAGAGTGCGTTTAAAATAATACAGCGGGGTCCAAAACTCTGGACACTTTTTGAAATTTGATGAAATTCCTGAATATCACCTCGAACTTCGACCAACTAATGAATAGGTTGTAAGTCACAATATACATCGTAGATTTCGTCTCGAGAGCATTTAGGGCACCCACAACAAATTGATGAAATCGAAAAGAGATTTCGACTGATCCTGCTTCACAGGAAGCTGATAACGATTTGTAACTTTCATTAATTCTTTTGTGAGATAAGAGCAATATTTAATTGACTTTTCGCAAAAATAGAACGAATGTTCGGGAAGATATAGGGGTTCCTTTAAAAATCGCTAACTTTTCCGCATGAATTTTGCTTATAACTTGAAGAGTTTTAGAATTCTGGGAAACTTGCCGAATACGTGACAATATGTTAAAGAAGCCCTATATTAAAATTTGAATTAAATACGTTGAATAGTAAAAGAGATATTAGCATCTGTTGTAAATAATCTTTGACTGTGTATGCACGAAAGGTGGCGTAATTTTTCTTTCACAGCTACAGAAACATTATATATATATATAGGGCAACTTATATAAAAACTGTATCTGAATACCTCAAGATTCAGAAACATATAGCCAGTTTGACTAGCTCTGAATTATTTTATAGAAAAGCACACGACAGAGATAGCACACTACTCGATTTACAGAGTGCAATAAGCAACAAACATTCAAAGAACACAAGACACAAAGAGTGGATCATAGAGGTACTAAAAAGCGCTTTAGAAAAAACAGTTGAATGCTGGAAATGCAAAAGTACAAAACAAAAAAACATAATAATTATAAAAATGTAAGCGCATAAATGATTTAAAAAGAAAACACGCAATCACAAAAGCATTGAAGGGCACACTAAGATTCCAAAAGTCCATGTTGCATACCGTCACATTAACATCGTAAACAGAAACATACAATTTTTTAAATTTAAAACATTAAATTAAAAACCATTTAAAAAAGCAAGGATTAAAAAGTTAAATATGTACAAGCACAAGATATTAAAAACACGTATTAGGTTTTGAAGAAGAAAATGCTCACGAGAGATAAAAATCAATTACAAAGTACAAAAATTAAACACATACCCACGCAAAAACACCAAATAACGGTTGAATACATGAGAACACAAAAATGCAGTTAGCATAAAAATATTAAAAATTATTTATAGTCAAGCGTGAAAAAGCAAAATATGTTGAACTAGGATAACAATTGAATTCGACATCATATGCTATCAATAAATTATTTTAAACTGTTGAGATCACATCTTGACCACAACAAATTGCGCATAACTGTATAAAGTAACTGCATAAAACGATTGAAATTATTATGAATCGAAATTTTAGATTCAAACCTTAAGAAATGAAATTAATAACAAAAGACGTATCTCCATGGGCTTGTATTTTGTCCCAGACAGGTGGAATGGAGCCATAATTTGCACATAAAACATTGTAATCCCTATTCCGTTTTCCATTGCTCACAGCAAAGCAGGCATTCTTTATTATCGAGGTCGTCTGGGTCCAAATTGTCATCAGCGCCAAGGAAAAGAAATTCAACTGAGTTAAATCTTCAGATTCAGATCATTAGAAGTCGAGGTGTAGCTCAGAAACTTCTTCTTTTATTGTAGAAATGTTATGAAGTCTGTTGAGTTTAGTTTAATGAATTTCAACCACCTTAAGCTATCTCAGTTTTCGTTTATCTTCTACTTCCTCTTTCTCCTTTTTTTGTTGAGATGCTCATTTTTCAATGTAGTGTCATTGAAGTGCATGAAGGGCAAGTTGCATTCAGCAAGCAGGACG
The DNA here is from genome assembly GCA_013235015.1 of Araneus ventricosus. Lineage (NCBI taxonomy): Eukaryota > Metazoa > Arthropoda > Arachnida > Araneae > Araneidae > Araneus > Araneus ventricosus. The sequence goes on along the minus strand of BGPR01022790.1, from coordinate 2,371 downwards.
AGCTCATGAATTAGTGTTCGATATCTTACCACCAACCAATTCGTCAACTTAAAATAATACATCATTGAACGCGTTTTGATCAGATCTTTATGAATATCACATATATAAATCAAATTTATTTACTCCCTGAAAGCTAACCCTTACCAAGAAGCAACCAAAACTTAGGTAAGGACAACTCAAAAACACAATACCGCGTACTCTGAATCACACTAATACGGCGTACCATGGGCTGTTCGCTATATGTCTCAGAAGAAAGAGAATCGGGGCATTTATGAATGGTAATTTTCAAGAAAATCCAATTCGTCAACATACACTCTTCGTCGTCTTACCCGACTTTCCCCTATAACTAAGAATACTACATTTTCCAATGTTCAGGTGTAACTTATTGTCTTTGCACCACTTAAAAAGACAATCAATATCTCTTTGTAAAAGAACAGCATGTAAATTGGAACATATTATACTAAACAATTTCATTTCGTTACAAATAAAAGACACTCAGAGTACTAAAAAACACAAGTAAGGTCGTTATTGAATAAAATAAAGCTAAAAGAAGAGATGAAAGAAGGAAGAGATTTTTGGATATTATACTTAACAGCAGAGCAAACAGAGTTCTAAATACATCAACTGCATCAGGATTTTCACCTTTTAAAGCTAACCTACGGACCATGGCTTTCCGTTTTAACTATCTTCTAGTTTCAATTGAGTAACAGAAGCGAAATCTCTTAGTAGCAATTTGTCTCAAAGGAATGCTTCGGCTGAAAACATAATTTAAGCAGTTATAAATGCTAAATACTGCATCGTCGCTGTCAATAAAATCAAGCCAAAAAATTCCAATCGATAGCACGGAACAAATACCACATAGTTAGAAAATAAGCCCATTTAAAATTTTATCTACAGCTATCCACATTCCTCTTATTGAGTTGGACAAAACATAATGAAAATGACAAAGCATGATGATGCTTGTCCTCGGAAACCAAAGGACTATCACTGTGTCAGACAGAAATTTAACTAAAATCCTGTCAGGTAAAATCAAACCAAGAAATATATTATTGCAATTAAAATTATTGTTAAATTATTCTAAATTATAAAGATTCATAAAATAAGATAATTCATTTACAATTCGGTTCTTGTGATCACCTAAATCATCATATATAGATAAATTAAAATCACTACAGATGAAAAAATAATTAACAAATCCAAATCTTTCAAAACAACCAAAACTTCAACATATATATAGGCACGAGAGGAAGGCGGAAAATGAACAACATTTCTTTGCTTGTTATTTAATTTGATTGAAATTCAGAAAGTCTCGAGATGGAATCCAGAAATCCAAAATACGGGGAGAAAAACAGTTTTTGATTAGCTATAAGAAAAATCACCACCACGTCTGCAATAATTGGATGAGGAACCACGGTCCCTTCGGAATACAAGGTATGCATCGTCGGAAAGCTCCAAGGAATAAATATTTCCAGAAATCCATGCCTCGGTTACTGAAATAATATCTTCATCGTCAGAAGCCATAGAACTGAAGAAATCAGCAGTCTTTAGTGCGAAGACTAGGACGTTTTGATAAAACAAAGGAAATCATTTCGAGACTGTGGGCGTTGATAATTTGATTCAACAAGATTGTTGATGTACCCCATAATTTTCTCTGGTACTTCAAAAGCCTATTTAACATTATAGTCAATATTGGTTTTTGGTTCGCCTATTTTTGATGTTTGTTCTAAATGCTTATAAATGGATGAGAGAATCAAAGCATCTAATATTGACGAAGAGAAGCAGACATTTATATTTAAATCCACGCTACATAAAAAGCGAGCTGCTTTTTTTCCTTAGAATAGAAAAGATGGAGGACCTAATTATCTTATTCTTTCATTGCCGAAAAACATTTACTAGCAAAAAATTCCTTGTTGTGTTGGCAAATTATATTAGATAGCTGTATTTACAGAACTCCAACATCGTACACGTCTCATCGGAAGATCCCTTGACCAACAATAAAGAATTCATATATACTTGATGGTACATAAATTCCTAAAAGCTTCCAATGAAATTTTATCAGCTTTATTTCAGTGGCTGCAGAATACTGACTTCGTAGGTGTTAAGGTCCTGATATGTATGGCTGGTAGGTGTGGAGGTCGAAGCAATAACGTCACTCTGATGATTCTGCTTTAAAGTTAATGGCTAAGCAACCATCAGGCAACCTCAGAACATAGAGTTCCACATCCATGACATTCTTTTATTCCTAGAGACCGCGTGCTTTCACATATTGAAAAGAAAATGAAAATAGAAATGAGTTCGTCGTTGAGAAGAAATTATTTCCCAAAGTGGGGCAGTTTAAAAGTTAGGGAAGGATAATCTCGATTATGATTGG
>BGPR01022789.1:0-24954 GCA_013235015.1 Araneus ventricosus | reverse complement strand
CATCCGGATCGTCTGAATGACAGCCTCTACAATAGTTCGAGTACTAAGGCCGGAGTCCTAGTAGCCATCGCCGGCCACGGCCCGATCCCTCCCATAGGAGGTACGTACTATCACTGGAGTGAAGATCCATGTCCCCCATTATTGTATCTCCAGGGGAAGCGAGTACCCACTTATCCGGCAGTCACTCATGTCTGTTTACTCGTTGTTCATTGTTTTTGTAAACTGCACTTTTAAGCTGATTCATTTTAATACTATTTGATTTGCCTTCTTTTCCTCTGTATCTGATTTAAATATTTTTAAAGTTTAACAGTTTATATCTACTAAAGGAGTCAAAGGAATTATTTACGTAAGGAAGACATGAACTGAAAGCTGCAAATGAAAATTCTATTTGTGATAATGCATTTCACTGACAAGAGAACGCTATTATACAGAAAGTTTAAATACATAAATTTAATTATCTGTGTACGGTTGAGAATTTACTTTGAAATACATATATTTCTCCAATAGGCAACTTCAAGAAGTTTATTTTCTACTGAAGTCAATTCCAGGAAGAATATTTCTGCCCAAGCCAATTTCCAGTAATTTGCTTAAATATAAAGCATAAACAATTTGTATGTTTTCGTCATTTTTGTATTAAAATAATATGAGATGAGAGCAAAGGTTTTGTATAAATTGTGATTCGCATTGAAATATTGTATTTCTTCATTTTTGGGACGATGGCGGTGTTTATATTCTTCGAAAGAACTTTTCAGATTTTCTTTATTTTTTAGCTAATTTAAGGAGAATTTTCAGTAAATACTTAGGATGCGTTTTTCTTTATATGAACTAATACATTTACATAAACTTGATCATCCCAAAAATCAAACAAACATTGTTAAACATTTTCTGACACAAATAGAATGTTAATTAAAATTAAATATTAACAGGACATAAGAAAGAAACTTTTAGTTTTTTTTCATTATATAAATCTTCCCTAATTTGCAATATAAACTATATTCCAGTTTTTCAACCATAAATATTTTTAAAAAATATTGATTGATCTCTTCATATTGAGATACGATAATAAGACTTTAATGCATGCACTTAGTAAATTGCTGTGGTTTTCAAAAAAAGGGTTGCTACTAGTTAATATTAACTTCAAATGTATCAAAAATGATAAAATATAAGAATATTAAATTATAATAAATTTGTATAATATATGTTATCTTCAAAATATGTATTTTTCTAGCTTTTTTGATGTAAAAAATCTTCTCTAGCATTTCTAATCATTACTAAACTAAAAACTCAAAGTTTCTTTTATTTCGTTGAGTCTCATCCATAGTGTAGATATTCATTTAAGGCGAAAGTCACCCCAGCATAATCCCGCAAAAGACGAATAGTTCCTCGACAATTCAATACCAAAACAAATAAAGAATTTATTAGCGCAAATCCCCTAACCTTCGCTTTTTTGTACCGCAAACAACTTTCACCATCATTTATTATTCATCTCTATAAATGCTACTGCTTACTCTGTGTCCTCACATCTTAAAGACGCAATGAAAAATAAAACAGACTACCCTATGCGAATCGATGGACTGACTATTAGAGATGAAGCATGGGGAGAAAAAGCACATATCTTGATCATTATCTGGAAAAAAATAAAGCTATCGAGGAAAAAAATGATCCATAACTGATCCAATACATAATTAAAAAGCCCTCGTTCCTGTTTGTACATTTGTTCATATAAATCAATTTTTCTCTTTGCCACTTAGTGAAGTTCGCCGCTGCACATGAGGGCCGATTTTTGATGCCGTTATACAACCCTCCCCCACCCCCTTCGTGTGGGGAGGGGGTAGGAAGTAAAGTGAAGTGAAGGGAGTCGTGGGTGCCATTAGACCCTTCTCTTATTTTCGGAAGCCATGTTGCCTGAATCAATCACGAGGTAGGTGCAGCCTCGTAAAGCTTTTTCATATTTTATCATCTGTGTTAGCTGATGAAGAGAGAATACGGGGAAAAAACTGAAGGGAAAAAAACGACGAGGAGGGAAAACGGAAAATGTGTTTCGAAAAGTGAAATGAGAGTGTTAAATGTATATTTGAAGCAACTCGATTCAATCAAAAGCTGGAAAGCGATGAAACTCTTCATAAAAAGAGTAGAAATATCTCGTTTCAATGGGCTTGCTTGCTGTTGTTTAAGTTATTCGTGCTGTCACAGAGCAATTGGATCGCATACTGCGAATAGCAATATGCGTGATGTGATAAAAATGTCGAATGTTTCATCTTCACTTCACAGTTATTTATCGTAAACTTTGTTTACAGCATCAAACCATTTTAGCTTTATGATTCTTTTTACTTTTTTAGTCAATAAAATTTTCCTTGGAGGATTATTTAAAACAAATACCGAATTTTATACGTGTCCATATGTTTTCTTTTTGATGTCTAAGAAGTATCTTTAAAGGAGCATTTTTTCTAGTAAAGGTATAATAAAATAACTTTGAGATTGTGATTAATTTAAGAAAAGGAATTCACACACAATTAGTTATTAGATGACATTAATTTTTGTTAATAAATTTTATTAAGTAATAATTAATTAACAAGTGAAGATACTTTTTTTACAATGTGAGGTAAGAAATTGGAACGTCTAGGATTTTGTTTCATTGAAAAATTTCATGAGGACTTTAAAATAGCTTGCCTTGAACGCTTAAAAATTGATAAATTTAGTGGGAAGTATACTTCCCACCGCCTTAGAAAAGGTTAAAGCTTTTGTAATAGAGAATTCTTTGATGTATTTTTATGAAATATGGGCAGTTTAGATATGGGAAGGAAATCACAAATTAAAATTTAATTGATTGCTTTGTTACTCAACATTTGATCCTCTGTATTCTGATTATTTTGAATCTAAAACCTTACTAAAACATTTCATGAGGGAAATTCAGAAAATCTTGAATGTATTGTAAGGATAAAGGCGTGTCTGTTCAAATCAGACTTTAAACATTGTGCCTTAATTTACTTTGATTAAAATGTCACTGATGAACGTAATTTCATAACCTTTTAAAACCTGCATTCTGGTGGAGAAAGAGTAGGGCAATTCCTCCTCTTTCATCAAGGATGAAGCAATCATAAGATAAGATCTATTATTCCTTTTGATCTCCCATGGAGTACCTAATTCTTTTTTTACCTCGTTAGCAATATATGTTGTTATCACATATGAGGTGATACGATTAAGCAAGGTTAGTAAAACAGTCTGTAAAATGTTAGAAAATAGACTCAATAGTTTCGTAGCAGAGGGAAAGCCTTAAAATGTCAAGAGGTACAGTTTGTTTTATCAGTATAGTCTGTTTGCAGAGGAAAATCTTGCTGGAACTAAATCAGCTACTTCAGCAAGGGAAATATTTGTATATTAGAGTTAAATTAAATTATAAGATATTCCTTTGAAATGGGGATACAAAAAAACATTTTTTCTTGCTTTTCAAGCTATTAGAAGATCAGAACATGGTGTCTTTTGAGAGCCCATTGGCTTATTCCTTCTTGCCATTCCATTAGCAATAAATTAGCCATTGTAAATGGGAAGGCACGATAATGGGAACTAAACGCCGTACATTGTGAGAGAATATGCTGATTAATTCTGCAAGAATATAAAATCATGGCTGTTTATAGGTACACCACCTGTATCAGTTTTGATATCATCAGAAAAATTATGCTAATGCAGCAATTTTTATTATTAGAGAAATTCTAAGGATACTGTATTATTTATCATAAGAAAAAATGTCTTTGTACAGTATCTGTATCTCCGTTAGGAAATGGATGAAGGACCTTAAAATAGATAGGTGGATATATAGATCTTATAATGAAGGTGACAATAAATTATTATTTTACATCAAGAAGTGTGTTTTTGTTAAGTTTTCTTATAAAAGACGTTTGAGTATTTACTTTTCCAATCCGTTTTATAAAATGGTGAAAATCGCTTCTCTATAATGCCGCTGCCGCATCGTTTTGCACATATAAAAGCGATATCGACCTCTGAGAAGAATTATTTATACCGACACTTAAGGAAAAAATATTACGACCTTCGAAACGCTCCAAATCAATTTGTATACCTCTCCTGGAAATCACACAGGGCTATACACGTACTAAAACGATTCGCAGATCAAAATTGATAGATAGCGCCCACATTATATTGTATACATGAATATTTGATAAATCGTAATCGACGCGATCTTTGAAGTCAAGCATAAACGGAAATACGCTACTCAGCAAAATAACAGCTCCTTTTCCAAATAGTCAAAACGAATAAAATTCCCTAAACGGAGAAATAGCTGGGGATTTTTTTTCACATCATTTCAGTCACTTTTTATGGATAGGTTAGCCTGGCCTTTCTCAGAATTTAGGTTACTTGCACTCTCAGCGATTTTCTTCGTTTTATAACGCGATAACATCTGAAAGGTAAACTATCTGGGGATGTTTTGCGATTTATTCTTCTGAAAAAAGGGGAAAAACTGGCTTATCGCGTATTTGATAAGCAACTGTGTGTGGTTGCTATAAATGGATATTTTAAATTAGGAAACAAAATATATACGTCAGAAAGTTCAATAATAAATCAGAAAAAAAAATTGAAGGAAAGAAATAGCTTAACATTTGGGTTTTTGTTTGATTTTGGAAAATATTTTTTCAAATGTAAGCTGCATCTTTTCTAAAATAAGATAATTATGCATGTCAAAATTGCTAAAAATGAAATACAACATTTTTTAAGCATAAATCCACGAATTATTTCAATATGTTGAATACAAATTATTTGAACATACTGTATTTGTAAGAAAAAATGTAGATTATTTTTATTTTTTGATTACGGAGCTTAAATTCTCAAAATATTTTTGTTTAACACTTCAGCACTAGCACCCATTTTTGGATCATTAGCACACACACGTGGTCATTTTCATCCCAAATCTTTAGACACTTATTCCCTATTTTATTGGCTATTTGTACAAAAATAAAATATGGTCAGAGTATGAGAATATTTTTTCGTACAAATAACTTGTTTTTAAGACACAGGTGCGATTTTTAATAATGAAAATGAAAATTTAACTTGCCTCCTTTTTCTCCTACCTTTTCTTCTCTGCCTCTTACGTTTGTACGCTGCCATAGCCATAACGTGAAATGAATCCAAAACACTAGCACACGCACTCGTCAATTTGACACCAATGCTTCCAGTAAAAAGTGAGATACCCAATTCCACCAGTTTCTACCGCTCTTCTCTGCTTCCTCTAGCTCCCCCACGAAGGTACAGGAAGTGACAGGTACAAGTTTTTAGAAATTCCTAGAATTTCTTAACAAAAGAGAAAGGGTGGGTCAAAGAGACCCCACGCTTGTGCTGACGGGTTAAGAACTGAGAAAAATAGAAATGTTTACACTCCCCTTTTAAAGCCTTTGGAAAATGATATCTATTGGCTGTTTCACCGTTCGTGGAGTTCCATAGTTCTTGTCATTTTCATCAGCAATAAATATTTCTATATCATATGGGAAGATAAAATAAGAACAGGGGAATAAAATTATATGCAGATTGATTGAAAAAGAAAGAAATTAACTACCCGGAATAAATCATATTGACATACCTCTACAGACTCTATATCAGGCGATACACATTACGAAAATTATATTGTTGCAAACTCTACACAATAATTAATATTGGTCTAATGCATGGAAAACCTGATTCTAAGTTCATGATATAAAGGTATGGTCCAGTTTTCCTCGTAAAGTAAAAAAATAATTTCAGCAACCATTTCTTTTTTCCTACCAAGACTTAATCAGTCCTTGATCTATGTGTAGTCTTTGTTCATACATGATAAATGTTTAATTATATATATATATATATATATCAAAACAAACTTAGAAACACAAGACAAAAACTCAAAAACAGTCAAGACAAAATGGCAAAAATAGACAAAAACCAAAATAACATTGAAAAATATCATAGCGAGCCTCTCGTCAGGAAGAGAAGCTCGCTCATGATATTAATTTGTGCTTTTTCTGCTAACGACAAACGAAATCCGTTAAAAATTGCCGTCATCCCCTCTAAAAGCACAAGACAAATAAAAATAGAAGAATTTTTGAATAAAAAATAAATACATTTAAGAAGATTTAAAAAGAATCAAAAACAAAAAATCCGAATACAAATACAAAAAATCCGAATGCAAAAGACCTAGAATAAAATAAATGAAAACAGCCGTATACATAAAAAATAATAAAATAAAAGCGAAATACGCTTACCATGGCCAGGAAAAAGCTACCGTGACCACGAGGAGAATGAACGCCAAACCAGTTATTGCTGTTGCCAAACAGAGGAAAAGGAAGATAAGGAGAAAGAGGCTTTGTCAATAGCTCACTATATATATATATATATATATGTGTGTGTGTGTGTGTAATAATCTCGCTTAATTTTGCTTTAAATTCTAATATTATATAGTTTAAAGTTTTTATGTATTCCAAAATCACTTTTCTTAAACTCCAGTTTCGTTTTATTTCCCGCGCTGGAGGTATATTAAATCTCGCGTTCTGGCATATTTATTACTAAAAGAATATTCTAATTACTTCCACGCGCCGACTTGTTGGCGCCAGACTTTTCCCTAAAACACTTAAGTAATTTACTAAAAATAGCTATTATTCCCTTCACTTTGATCACGTGCCTATATGTTGAATCCCTACCTGAGAAAATGCAGGAATTTTCTGTTCTTTTTTTACTTGAAACTTAAACCGAGATGTATGTACATTCCGTTACTCTGCCATAATAAAAGAAAATTAGAATATAACTCGGCTTTTTACTGACTACACACACAACCACGAAATCATTATATATATATATATATAACTTAAAATTTTTAACTGAGCTCTATCTAATTTTAATCTAATAGTTAAAAATAATAAATATATGTTGAAAGAAAGTATGGAAAATTTGAACATATATGTACACTATAACAATTAATACTATTGAAAAAGGCAATCCAAGAAAATGGAGTTTTCAACATTAATAATGGTAGCTCTGCTTTGGAAGAGCTTTAGCCATGTTAAATCGAATTTTTTGTACAAACCATCCATGTTACAAAATGTTGAAAAAACAAAAAGGGTAATTAACCCTAAATAAGAATTGAAAAGAAATTTGGGTTCTTAACCGTAAATTATCGCATCACTATAAGATAAAAATATCTAGCATGTATCTAAAATAAACATTAAAATATATTGTACTAATCAAATATTGAACATAAAATAATGAACTCAACATTTTAAAAACCTTTTTTCATTCACTTTTAACAAGGAATTAGTAAATCAATGTATAATACTTACCACATATATATACAATTGTAGATACATTCTCTACTTCGAACAATATTTGTTACTTCTTTTTCACGTATCAACGGAAGTTCTTGTTCTCTTCTGAATAATTCATGTGCCAAGGATCAAAGCAAACAATTCCAATGTCTTGTTATTTGTTTGGATTTTTAATTAAACAGCCTCAAGGTAAATTTTTCCTGAAAAATTCACTTAATTATCCCTAAGACTGTTACTGTTCACACGTAATTTACAAGCATCTTACAACAGAAATTACATCTCGAGCTCTTTCCTTTTTTCCTTACAAATGAGTATGTTATTTGTATGGGTATAAAAAAGGAATACTGAAATTATTTTGTAATGCAATTGAACATTATCTTAATGTAGCCGAAATTTCAACAAAGTAGAAATTTCGGAAGTAAAATATTTTGCTAATTTTCTGCTTGTTTCGGTTTAAAGAGTCAGATAGCTGCCTTAGTCACTGATGAAAGTTTTGCTAATTATCCTTTCTTATTACACAATTAAAAAATCTGCATTTAATTGCATTGTCCTCATTAGTTGGTTCTCATTTTGTTATTTATTAGAGATTCCATTGTGAAGGGTTTTCCGATTTCTTCTGCTTTTTGTCTCATTCGTCTCCTTGCTATTATTTAGATTGAGAGTTTACAAGATGTTTTTTAAATTCCATAAATGGTTAGATTGAGAGTTTACAAGATGTTTTTTAAATTCCATAAAATAGCGCATCTTTAAAAAGTAAGAACTTTAATATAAAAATGAATTTTATTTCAGCTTTCATAGAAAAGCAACGACAGAAAAATTCTATTCAAGTGTCTTTAAAATACCATTCTTGTGTTTTTAAACTGCGTACACACGCCTTTTAAATATAACACATACTCTTATTTTAATGTATGCCCGTTCTCACCGCTATCTTTTTAAATATAAGTATCTGAAAATAGAAATTGATGATTTTGATGGAAGGAATATAAAATATAGATATAAAATATTACAAACAGAGACTTATTCTATTGTTCATTGGTCTTATTCTATTGGACTCATTCAATTATCCATCTATTGGTATCTTATATACCTAATAAATACGAAATAGTAATAGTAAGTATTAATTTAAGTAAGTCTTAAATTTTAATTCTCGCGAACCATATTAGGAGCAAAATTATTCCTTGATCTCCCATGTATAATTACAAATTTTGTTCAAGCATACATATACGTAATAAATAAAATAAGGCGGTAAAGTTTAATTTAGTCGAATTGAAATGAAAAAATCATTAAAACTGTATAATTACTTAGTTATTAGATATATAAATAATTTGTGCTTATTGGTACTGGCAAGTATGATGGAAGTAGTCGCTGTTCTTGCTTTCAAGATCTGCAGTTTATTTGTTCTATTCTACCAGGAATAAGACTCATAGCTTATAACATCTTGAAATATTTTAAATTTGGACCATTTTCTTAATTATTTTTGCTTCCTATTTATGAAAGAAATAAACGAAACGTAAAGAAACACATAATGCAAAACTTATCGAGAGTTAAAACTGCTGCTAGCTGACGACTAAATGAAGGATCGTGGCCAGAATTTAGTCCTTTGCATTTGTACATAGAGTCTGACTTGCCATTCTGAATGCTGCATCATTTTCACATTCTTGTTACAAAATATTGATTTTAAAAGACATGCAATAGCAAAAAGTTCAGATTATATTTTAGGAAATAACCCTTAGTGGCAGGGGCTTGCGTATGGCACAATTTTGGAGGAGTGGCGTATCGAGAACGCCAACTCGTTCTTTCCACCCTCTGCTTCGCATTTCTATCCATTCTTCTCAGTTTATTACTTCAGTTTATTGTTTTGATCTGTTCAAGAACCGTAACAGAGAGAAACAGAGAAAAAGAATTACAGATAACATAGAAAAAAAAGAAAACTTATTTAGCATATGTTGAATAAATGAGTATCTCCAACCAAAGGGATCCAAGTTTTCGTCCTCTCACTCTAGCTAACTTATCAGTTTTTCAGCGTGTGTCCGTCGTGTCTTCGAATCTGTTGGCAGCTTACAAGTTCCTGGCGTACTGAGCTCGCCGATGTGACGCGAGCGCAAAAATGCTTAGATTGGAAGACAGAAGTCAGACTGAACGAATTGGCTAGACCCACTGTGCTCGAGGGGTGCTCTATTATGTTAAAAGGAGGGAGAGGGCTCAGGTAATATTCAATGGCAGCTCACAAGTTTCTGGCGTACTGAGCTCGCCGACGTGACGCGAGCGCAAAAATGCTTAGATTGGAAGGCAGAAGTCAGCCTGAACGAATTGGCTAGACCCATTGAGCTTGAGGGATGCTCCTATTAGGTTAGAGGGAGGGAGAGGGCTCAGGGAATATTCAATGGAGTACTCAGTACGGCAGCCTCTCGCACTAAGGGTTAAAATAAATCTATTTCTTTATTTTTAGGTCCCTAAGCACTAACATGAGTCTTTACACTCACTTGTGTATAACTATGTATAATTAATTTTCGAGGGCAAAGGGTTTAAAATATCTAATACATTATGTATTTCATTCCAGATGATACTTTTAATCAGATAAATAATTTATATTCTATCGCAAAAATTCTTGTTTGTAATTAATTTATTCAGTATCCTAACTGCAGACACCTTGGAGTTTTTTACCATTACGGAAAATAATAGAAAACGAAGAAAAGTAATCATAAGAAGCTGACTACTTAAGATGCATTCCCAGAGGTCATTCACTGAGTTTTTAGAAAGCATCATAAATAACTTCTCTAGTACCAGAAAAGTAAAAGTGCAAAAGTAAACAAATACATTACATATCTATCTATAATTAATTATATATTATTTTATACGTTGAAATAATAGAAAACGAAGAAAAGTAGGCATCGAAGCTAACTACTTGAGACTAGCTCCAGAGGTCATTCGCTGAGTTTTTAGAAAACATCATAAATAACTTCTCTAGTACCAGAACAATAAAAAAAGCAAAAATGGGAAAACTTTCTATGAGTGGAATCTAAAAATAATAGTAACAAAGGAAGCTTCAAACAAAAGCGTGGAACTTGAGAAAGAATGTTAAGAAATCTGTGTGGGGGTGACTTTGCACTATTCCCAAAGCAATAAACTTGTGGACGCGTTGTCATCACTGAAGGGGAAATTTTAAGGGATTTTTTTCTTTGGAGGGATTTTTTTGTTTCCTTCTCAAAGCTCCTCCGTCCCTGGCGACATTTTCAAGTTGCCTCCTCTAAAATTCCATGTGGTATTTTGAAAAGTTTTCGCTTTGATATTTTTTTCTTTACCTATTGTTTTATCGTTTCTATTGGATTCTGTTACCTTCAGGCCCGTGAGCAGCCATAACTTTATTTTCGAAATGGTTTTCAGTTTAGAAGAGAAAATACTGTTTAATTCTTAAATTGAAATTTTGTTTCACCACAGATTTAGAAAAAAAAAATTAAAATTAATTTGCTGGATATTTATATTTACTGAATAGGTCAGAACCTTCTATCGATATTTCATATGCATTCGTACAAAATTTTCAGTTTTGATTAAAACAAAAATAAGTTTTGTAGGGCATTGAGTGTTGAATATTTTAAGAGAAATATTTAATCTTTCATTTCATTTTCATGGTGGGAAAATTTTAAAGTAAATTTTCTTAAGCATTTCTTAACTTATGAAGGCAGTTACAAAAATAAAATTGTTCTTTCTATATTCTTCTAAAGATTTTCCGAAGTTTCTTTGAAAAGGTATATATATGTTGATGCAGTTAAACAATGCGAAACAAAATAGAATTTTATGAACATTATATTTACTTTTGGAATGCTTTTTTAAGTTTACTAATTGTGTTGTAAAAAACTGAAACAGGTGCAACTGTTTTCACAACATAATGCTTATAGTGCAATAATAATATTTCTGGAAAAAATGCAGCATGTGCAATTTTTTATAATATATTGCGGTGACATTGCGGTATGCATTTTGTATTTTCTCAATATGATTTTTTGAGTTGGAGCACAACTGCATACATTTCATATTGGAAATGTTTTCTTAAATTTTTAACTTTCTTTTAATTATTCAGGTATGAAAATTTACTGTACACTTCGTTTACCACCTGAAATGGGGATATAAATTATAAACTTTACAAGAAATTCGAATAAAATTCTCGCCTTCTACTATCACATTGTAATATAAACTTCAAGAAACATAGAAAATATATATTATAATATACACTTTAAGAAAAAATATATGCAGCATAATTAAATTTAAATAAAAATAATAGACATTTTCATTAGGATTTTTTTCCTTTCATTGCCATAAGTACATATCAGTGCTTTTTGTTAAATATTTAAGCAAAGTTAAAATCTAAAATTACACATAAAAGATACTAATTCCGAAATGTTGGACGAAACCTCAATTTTCTGTTCTTCACATTTGCATAATGTTCGTTTTATCCGCTTTTAGTGAAGAGGAGGATTTGAACCTTGGTTTGTTATGACGTCATTCCAAAGACGGGAATGTTTAGTTCTTGCACAAGTGTATATATAGCAGAATTGGAGTGATGTCTTATGATTATTGTGATGATGGATTATCATGATATGTTTTCTTTATGAACTCGAGTTGGGTTCATTCATCAGTTCTAAGATGTTTTTAATAAAAATTAGTCTTCTCAAACTTGTGGCTCCTTGTTATATCATCGTAAGAACTGCTGCCACACTCTGCACCACCAACACGGAAGAAACCAAACACTTTGTGAACAGGGCAGTTTGTAATACGAAAGTAAAATAAGAAAAGTATAAAATATATGATCATGAGAAAACAAATAAGGTACAAATCCGGTTAACAGAACTTTACGGAGGTGGCCTTTTCGGATAACAATATTTTCGGTTAATCCATGAACATCTATTACTATTTTGCATCTAATTACAGCATGTAATTCTGAAATGTTTTGAGGGCGAACCGAATTCAAAACTCTCTTTGTAGGCTACCCTTATGGTTTTTATTAAAGTTTACCCTCCGTCGGGCGTAATATTCGCACCGTCGAGTTTGGGCATAATGCGCTTGACAGACGCAGGTAAACAATATTGTAATTAATATTGCTAATACCCATTAATTTTAGCATTTTAAAAGAACTCTTTGAACCCGGCTAGATTGAGAAATCAAGTGCCTTGAAAACTGGAGTAAATTTTCATTCATGAAATCAGAATGAAATCCTTCCTTTCTCTACAGAAATTCCAAGAGGACGACACCCTCGGTTGCGCTATCGATTGTCAACAAAGAAAGTACAAGTTTTCTCCAGTAAAATTCACCCAGGCGCCGGAAACCGCCTGTGTTGAAAGAGGCGGTTTGAGGCGGTTAGGGCTCAGAGGGTTAATTACTCTGACCTCCTTGTCTTTTTTTCTTCTTAGAAGAAAAATGTGGGCATATCATTACAAAAATCTCGCCTTTGCGCTTATTTCCGTGCAGTACAGTCGTGTTTCTTTTTTTGCATTTGCGATTTCAGAGGCGTTTCGGATAACCCGGGTTTCGGTTAATCCGAGTTCGGTTAACCGGGGTTTACTGTATTTTTGATTGTACCACAGTGACTTTTATTCTCATTGAATGTGAATTTGAAAAATATCGTTATCGAAGATCCCTTTCCATGTATACTCTGCGTAACTTTAAAATTTAGGACATTTTATATATTGATAAAACGTCATATTTTTAGCGATCTGCAGATGCAGTTAGTGCTGTGTACTGTATTTATATATGCCCTTTGATAAATTTAGAAAATGAAGGCTTCCAAAATGTTACATTTATTGTGTAGACATAGAAAATTAAAAATAAATTTCTGAATTTCATTTATAGTGATAAAAAAATCAATGGAAAGGATGTGAATATAACAATTCATCTTCCCCTTCTGATATGATAGTTTGTTTCAAGACATTTGGAATTAGGCTGATTATGGGTTCAGGAAAACGATTATTTATGTAAACCTTTTACGGACTGGCAGAAACAAGAAAGTAGAGATATCTGTTCTTTTTATTTCAAAGCCAATCATTTTTGTTTTTATTTTTTCTCTAAGGAAAACTTTTAAAAGTTAAAGTTTAAGCAATTGAACCGTTTAAAATAGTGTTCAAAACATCTTACTTTGCAACTGGAAGTCAAACTAAATAGAAACATAGGAATTTCAATTTTTTGATAAATTAGCATCTGATCAAGTATTACTCAGTATTTACTTTTCTTTAAAGTTAAAATTCGGACACATTTATGCTTGCTCAAATTGATGAAGAAATTCAATTTCAGCATACATTAATCACAACATGTGTGCCATCTCTACACTTTAATTATGCGCAAATATGACTCTGTTTTTCTCACATTTGAAAATAGTCTATAAACTGAATATTCTAATCTCTTATTTTATTGATATTTCATAAGGCAACTCTTAAGGTTTCTAGACTAAATATAACGACTCATATCATGAAAAATATAGAAATTCCACCAATGAAGAAAACGTCAACTTTTTAAATAGAGAAGTGCTCCAAAATAAAAAAAAAGACAATCAAATTTGATGGATTGCAATTTCTTCCAAATGACGAGATTCCCTTTCACATTTCGGGAAAATATCCCTTTGCGTTATTTACGAGATCACCTCCCCAAAAAGGCCTCATTTATGTTTCGGATGTTAAGCGTCTTTAGGATGGCCTCAGCCATCCCTTCCCGTTCCTTTGTCCATCGCCTCCCTCCCGAACATCAAGAATAATAATCCTTCTGGGAGTCCTTACGCTCACAAAAGCACGGAATGAACGAAAAAAATACAATTAACGGTTCCAAACTCATCTCTACCCCCACTCTCCCACCCATTGTTCGATCAAGAAGAAGAGAAAGAAAGAGAACGTTAAAAAACGAAAGAAAATAATAATGAAAAAAACCGAAACATTACCGAAAACAAAAGTGCAGCAACAACTCAATGAAGAAACGCAACAGCAAAAAAAGGCACCTCCTCAGTTCTGCCTCAAGTGGAGTTCCATCAAAGTGACACCAAATACCCAGAGTACAATTACATAAAGGGAGGCACACGTGAATATAAATAAGATAAGATTAAAAATCTTCTGCTGCAGTACTGTGCTTAAAAGGAGGCCGACCAAGTTTTGGTCTTTAAGCGTCTCTTGGTGATCCCCAAAGTGTGGCTGTCTGGGGAACTGTGCATCTTAAAATATTCGCGAAGGCCTCTGATGCTTAATTTAAATTTGCCTTAAGGGCTCCAAACTTAATGACTCTGGCACGCGTGGCAGCCATGTTTGATTAACAGACTTCTTTAATTTGCGAGTCTTAAGAGATTAGTAATTTTGGTAGTTTACAATCGTGTTATTTTCCAGCGAACTTTAGTTGGAAGTGGTGTTTGATTTGAGAACTTCTCTATGAGTCTTCCGTTCCAATGGACGTCTCAGCTAATTACTGGTGCAGCGGCTAGTGCTTCAATGCCAAAGCGGCAACTTATTTTGCATCAGAATTTGGAATTTTCTTTGAAGGATTAAATCGAAAATGCTTCGATTACATATTTCAATAAATTTTGTAAACAAACGATTTATATTCTGAATTCCATATCCAAGCTTATTTCTTTCTGTCAGGGAGCAAAAATAAATTTGAATTGCTCAAATAGATTAATTTTATCTACGGCAGGAAAACGCAATTTTTATTCTTGAAAGACTGCTAAAGAATTGTGTCCAGAAATTTTTAAACTTTGTGATTCTTCTCAACAGAAGAAGTTTTATTCTTCCCTCGAATTAAAAATGATGGTTTAGGCAAACACACACCAGTTAGAAACATTTTGTAATAAGTTCTTCGGCTAATGCTAATACTTAATGCGAAAACGTACAGAAACATATTTTTATCTGAGGATATAAAGTTAAATTCGTAATACACACATTCTCTGTTTAATACATTTTTAAAAGGGAAACGCCAACGAAAGCTGTTACGTAATAGATGGATTTAGTATCTCGAATGCTAAATTTCACAGCCATTTTTAATTTTAAACATATTCGTAGGACTTTAAATTAACCCTCCAGCTGTTAAGCTTTCAGATTGCTACTTTCAACGAAATTGTCACGCTGAAAGAGAAGATTATTCTTCAAGTTGTAAGGTTTTGGACAAAAGGATTTCAACCCCCTTTTGTGGTCATTTTCGCGCCGTAGGGGGTCTATTAGACCTGTTATCGTTCAGCAGTGACAGATGACTTCTTACCTCGATCCTTTGTGACAGAATCCTTTGTTAGAAGACCCTTCTAACTTACTTATATACTTGCTTTCAAGTAATGTTCTCAAAGCGTTTCAATAGCATCAGCTTCGCACTCATTATTTCCAACAATTTCTGCAAACATATTGATAATTATTTTTACACATTACAATATTCATAAACTTGAAAATAAAATAGAGAAAATACAGATGTGTGTCAGCTTATTTTTAGTTTCTATTCAAATACCAAAGTTCGGCGCTCAGCTAATGCAGAGCATACACACAAAATGTCTCACTTTATCTCTCTCTCTCTCTCTCTTTTTAACTCTCTCACATCGAGCGAGGCGGTCCTGAGCGGTCTAAAACATTTCCCTTAACAGCCACGACGGCCGGTCTGAGGCGGTTGGCTTCTTTTGAGGGGAGGTGAGGTTCCGAGATCGCTTAGGAGATAAGCACGGTAGGGGGTCCAATTATCCTTGCCAACCACAGCCCATTTCCCTGCGCCTTAACGGAAGGTTATATCATTGGGTGGGGTTGTGGAGTAAATGACCACCCAGGTTGGGAGAGTCCAATTTATGTCGCTTCCTCCTCAAAAATCCGGTTTTAAGGGAGCTAGAAGAAAAAAGTCGTCTCGGGAATAAAGAGTTAAAGTGAAATTAAACGTTGCAAGGTTTATAAAAGACTGATAGTGATAAAAAGCTTTTCTAATATGCCACTTGAAACTGGGAATTAGTCGTACGTGTCTAAAAGTCATAAAGCAAAATATGAAAATGCTTTAGATCATAAAATATGTTTAGAAAAATCGTATATGATGACTATTCATGGGCGTCAATTTTAAAGAATATATGTCCAGCATTGATTTAACTTTTAAAGTTTTTATTACTTAGTAATAGAAAGTATCTGCGAGTCTGTTCTGACCTCAACTAATTACGAATTCTTTAAATGTTCTTTATAATTTTATGGAATATCCAAATATCCATTAAATATTTTTGTGTAAATGGCATATGTATGAAAAATGCGCTATTTGTGATGAAATTAAAACACGCATTGGTAGGGTCCTGAAAATAAAATCGTTAAATTGCATTGAAATTTTTTCAGAATATTTATGGACGAGATAATGAAGCTAAGAAAAAAAATTCTTAAATATTTGGGATTCATAAAAGAAATAAATTAAATTACAAAAAAGTTTTAATGAAATAATTTTTTTTCTAAAAGAATTTTTTTTATTTCCATTATTTCTTTTTACCTTTTAGCATTAATCAATAGCTCATTAACACGAAATCTTCATATGAATTTTTATCTGAAATTCAACTCCAGGTAGCGCCACTAGTACATTATGAAAGTTTATTTAATTTAAATGATATGGAAATTTTGAAAATATTAAAAAAGAAGCATTGTTATCAAGAACATACAAATGTAAAGTATTTCATGACTCTTACACATGAGGAAATAAGAGAAAAACGGACTACAAAATTCTACGTTTACCATCATGAAAGAGACTAAATAAAAGTATGCAAAAAATAAATGTGTTTTTTTTATTTATTTCCGAATGTTTGAAGAAAATCCAGCACACAATATTCAATACCATATATTCATCATTAAAGGACAAATTTCACTTTATATTTCACCAAACCTCCGTTACTCATACTCCTAAAAGACATCTGTTTCTGATACAAATCAGCCTTTTCACGTACTCTTTCACTTTCATAATAGAAAGCTCCAATCAGAATTCAAATCTCGTGCTCTGAAAAGGGAATTCAACCTCTCAAGTAATCTGCGACCAAATGTTTTTACCCTTAAAGCAGCATTTCCTTTCAATTGTTTACTTGAAGTGTCCTGAATGCATTACATTCTTCTTCTTTTAGTTCAAACATGGAACGGTTCGGGAATATAAATGGGAACAATGCATAATAAGCAAAGTTAAGCAAAACACCCAAAATCTGACGTTTATAATAATAACTCAAGAATCACAATAGTATTTATTCATCTTTTTATTTATAGGTTGTCTAAATATTTCTGATATTATTTTCTTTTTGCAAAAGAAAATAAATTTAACGCTTGTTTTTAGATCAGGAAAATGTGATTATTGAATTTGCTATTTAATCTGCGATGTATTAAAACCCTCTAAGCTTCTGAGCCGTATTTTCCCGTTTTTCACGTTCAGTTCAAAATCATATAATTCAATTTTACGCGTATAATTTATACAATGCAAAAAATGTTTTTAAGATTTCAAAACGTGATTAAAAACATTAAAGATCCAAATATCCAAATAATCAATTTAAAAACTAATTTTTTGTTATTGAAGCTATTAGATCAAAATAATGAAAGGTTAGAGGTTAACATACTTCTAAAGGTACAGTAGCAAACCTATTAATTCTGCGTTAAGTGTCGGCTACAAATATGCCGAATATGAATAGAGGGTTTTTTTATAGTCCGTGTGTAATTTAAAACAGTTGTACTTTTGTAATTATACATGAGAAAAAGAACAGAGGACTAGAAATGGTAAACGACACAAGTGCAGAAAAAATTCAAACCATGTTATTATGTGGTAAACGTGAAATGTCCGTGCTAATCCTTAAGTAGTTCAAAAGAGCTTGTAAAGCTGGGCATTCACGAGAAAGGATAATCCATTTGTTCCAACAAGTAGCTTGTATTCCACTCATTGTAGTTGAAAAATTAGGCAATACATTCACGGATGTTCCAAGGTTTGTTTTGAGACAAGGTTCAAAGTCGAAGAATTAATCTCATCCTTCACTCCACCTCCCCTATACCGAGAATTTCCAGTTTCATTTCTAGCTTCGACGCGATGTGCCAACGTAGGGAGATAATTTGTTCTCCTTCTAGCCTCGCATCGAGGTCCCAAATTGGATTAGGTGGATGGAGATTTGGATTTTGAGTTCTTTTGAATTCCACCACTTCGAATCCATTTTCTCCCAATTTCATAGATTTTCGACCTTGACGATAGGTGTTTCCTTCCCGTGTTCCAAAAATTCCAGTTTTTAACAGCGGTAAATGGCCCTCTTAAAGAGATCTCTATTATGAACGTTCCTACGGCTAATGTGAATAGTTTTTTTTTAGATTTCTCAATATTTTCGCTTTTGGCAAGCGGAACGTTTACCATTTTTAGTCCTCATTGCGTCAAATCCAATAGAAATCTAGGTATATCTAGTCTGTATTTCTTTTACTAAATTTTAATATCCAGAAATAAAGCTTCATATGAACTAAATTTTCTGAATCACTATTGACCCATGAATTCAGTAGAAAAGAGAATAAAGCACATTCTTTATTTTCCATTTATCCAATAAGATTTGAATTCTTATTTGATTTCCTTCTTATGGATTCTAAAAATTATATTGACAACATCAGTAAATTTTATTTCAGCCAACGAACACATTTAAATTACTTTCTAAAGGAGCCATGAATAAACAGCGATTCTGAAAATTAAGTAAGTTTTAAGTTAAATTTCTAATGACATGATTATATAGTATGCATCCAGATTTCAAATCTTTTTTGCTAATTTCTTTTATGACATATACTTACATTCAAACATATGGCTATGAAAAATTATACCCTGACCTCAAATAAATCTTACATATAAGTATATATTCCTTTTCCAATAAAAGTATTTAAATATCTGCATCTTTTTGCGCATCAGATTAGAGTAGCTTTAATTTTGTATAGGAAACTACATACACATTCCTAATAAAACCAATTTATCGTAGAAGGTTTTATGATATCGTTCAATATTCAAACATTGTACAATATTATAATTTATCGTGTGATACTTGTATTCGATACAATTTAAAATAATGTGCTCGAGATTATATAAAGTCAATTCCTTCCCGTTTTCATAACCACGCCAAATTGGATTTTATTTTGGACCATATCCATCAAAATGATATTATCTGCCTACATATAATTAAATAAATTTCTTGAAATTGCATCTTAAAACAACTAGGCTATTTTAAATTCAGAAATAGAAAAAAATAACACTAATAAACACTGCTTTGGCCTTTGATTAAGTATGAACGTTTGCCGTCTAAATTTACTTTTAAAAAAAGTATCGCTGTTAAATATTAAAGTTAGCCATTATGCAACGCCTCTGAAAGTGAATGCCACATTTCATGGTTCTTCGGTAGCTATAGCAACTCGTATGGAAGGCGGAGGAATAAACTTTGACAATGTCAATGCAATTTCAGAATAGAGAGAAGACTTCTCCCAGTATCGGAGACTGTGAATTGGATTAAGGAAAATTTTTTACCACTATTTACCCCGTAAGTATTGGGGTTTCATGCAAAACAGAATCGCAACGAGGGGTGAAGTATTTATAGAATTTTTTTCTTTTTTTCTTCTTTTTTTTCAAGCGGGAACTGGGAAGCATATTTAAGTGGCGGGGCACTTGAAATGAGTTTCTTAAAGTTGTTCACCGGAAAAGGAAAATTTTGAATTCAATTTGCATGCTACTTTGTTTCGCTCGAATTTTGTATTAGCTTTTAAATGACTTGATGATGTTAGATATTGAATTTTTGTAGCATGCGGAACAATGATATTATAAACTCTTTCTTACTCTCACTTTAGCGCAAATAGATTTGCAGTTTCGTATTTAAAATAGGTTTTACTTCTGTGTTTATTTGTGTAATTTTATACTTTTAGCTGTATTGTTTTTATAATAACTAAAGAAACACATGTGGCCTTTTAGCTGAGCAAAACTTAAAAAAGCAGACAATTTCATCATTTATTGAATAAATAATACTTTTTTCTTATATAAATATTAATTTTTCAAAAATTAATACTCTTATGAAAGAAGATGTTTTTTTCGGGACGGAATGAAAAACTTATCTTAATATCCCAGATAGCAAAGAAAGCTTGTCTAAAAGGTTTTGGAAACCTTGTCGTCGGTAAGGGTAAAGGGTTGTCACAAAGGTTTCCATGCGACAATGGTTGGAACTTTCGGCAAGGTAGCGGAAAGGTTCGCTAGTCAACAAGAAACAAGGTTTTCTGTAAGGTTTTTTATAAGATTTCCCAAGCTTTTATTACAAGCTTGTTTCAGGCTTTCCTCAAGTGGTTGTTAATGTGTGGTTTCCTCCAATGGTTGTTAAGAGCCCTCCTTCGGCGTACACAATAGAGCCCCCTTCTCCCCCTCCGAAGCCGTACTCCTACAGAGGGGTCCAAACCTCCTTTTATATCCCCCTTCTTCTGCCGTCATCTTAGTCTAACTTAGAGTTATCTGGAATGTCAATTAATTAGATAAATTAGGAATCTTAATTAATCAAAACTTAATTATTCGTTTCAACGATAATTTTTAATTGTACTTACTTGTACGATTTCTTTGTAGATTGTGGCAAAGCTTAAAATCCCTCCGAGCCGAGGATCGAACCCGCGTTCATAGAGTTGGAGGGCAATCGCACTAACCACTATACCGGAGTGGATACACATAATGGGATAGGTGGTTCTAAAAAGCTTTCATACGTCAATTTTGCGGGAATGGTTTCCGAACCAATTTGCGCGGAAATGCTTTCGCGGACTTGTCGTTCAAACTTTGTCGCTGAGGCGGTTCATAAAAAGCCTTCCTAACGTAAACCTTGCGGCAATGGTTTCCGAAACGGTTTGCGCGGAAATGCTTTCGCGGACATCTTATGGAAAGTGAAACGGCAACCTTCTTTGCTATCAGGGATGTTAGCATGTTTCATGAATGCCATGACATCCTCCAACGACTGATTTTGTGCAGAGGAAAACAAGATTACACTTTTTTACAGAAGTCTGTAGGTGAAATGACTGGGAGGTTCAGCAGTCTGAATTTTGGAGTACTAAATAATTGAGGCCTTTGTTGCACACGAAAACTTAAAAAACATTAGCGAAACTTCTTAAATATTTGAAATATTGACTCAGAAGAAATTGATTGGAAAAATACATGGTCAAAGGATTATTGCCTTTAAATACCAATTTAAAGAAAATAATCCTTTTAATAAGTTTCTAATTGATTAACCGAAATACCGAATTTTTCGCAACCAATAACGAATATTTCTTAATTTTTAGTGCCCGATATAAACATGAGACTGCGTGTTCTTATTAAGTGAGAGAAACAATTAAGCAATATTCGATATTTGTTGAGAATAATTGGGTATTTCCTTCTTCTTTGAAAGTTTAAAAAAAAATGGTATAGGCGGTGTTGCATGATAAGCGACGAATTACAGAATTAATAATAGCTTAAATATATCACTGCAAAATATATTTTCAAGCTTTTCTTCGAATTCATTTCGATATTCATCGGTTTTTCATAACCTTTCATGTATAAAGATTGAACTTTTTGTGAACCTTTTGAATTTTATAGAAATGAATTTTAATTCATTTAATATGTATAAAAATTTTACATTTCCTTAAATTTCCATTTTAAATTAATTAAATTTTTCAGCTAATAATCTATATTTTCGCAGATAATATTCTTAACATTCAAATGTATATAAAACTGATTTTTTCAGTTCTTAACATATTAAATTCTTCAGAAATTAATTTAGATACCCGAAAATAGACATTTAAAAATAAAACCCAGATTCCGCATGTTGGGGATTTCTCGGAAATAATTATCTGCGATGAAAAACTATACATTTTACAATAACGAAGAATTATTTCCTCAAAAAAAGGAAATAGAAGATACGTGGAAACTCTTTTTATTTGCTAAAAATATTTCTTCGGAGTAAATGCAAGGTGAGACATTCCGGTACGAAAATTCGAAAGAAACTATAATATTTGCCAATTTTCAAATCCCAATAAAAAAAGAAACTGGAAGATTAAGTTTTAAACTAATTTCGAGGTTAATTTTAAACCTGGTATATGATACCAGTGATAAAAAATTCTAATTTGTTGTCTTATCCTTTTTTACAGCTCAGAAGCAAAAAATAGCCTCATCATTAAATTTTATTTTATTTCAGAAACTACTTTTTTCTACTTAGGGCGATTAGAAAATTAAATCCAAAACTTATTCATTTTAGATTTAGTCATTCAAGGGAATAAAATTTAAAATAGTCTTTTGCTTATAAATTATAATTTCTTTGAAATAGTTAAAATATCCATATTCTGTGTTGTTATGACAAGTATAACAACTTATTGATTACGATATTAGTATATTTTGTTTTAACCTTACTATATTAACCTATTTTATAAAAATGCTTTAATTTATTTTATAATGATATTACTTAAATGGGTGGACTAACTTTTTTTATCAGAATCAGATTTATCATATGTGGGATGCCTTAGGATCCTGAATCACATTGGAGGAAACACTTTCCTGAATCTTCTAAGAGTATCATTTTAAGATGAGTGATGACGTCAGTACATCACTTATTTGGTAAATTCCATAAAAATAAAGTAGTTTGAATTTATATCTGATTATGATCTAATTCTAATAATTTTAAATTTGCCTATATTTCACTTAAATTCAATATTTTTAGATTAATTTAGGGCAAACACTGTAACTATTGCTAAATAATGTGTTTCTAAAAATTATTTTTTAATTTTTTTTCCAGATAACAGTTAAGTTCTACTGTTGTCCATGTTCTTAAATTTTACAAGCATGGTATAATAAAAATATTTCAAAGCAGAATTTGGTTTCATCCAAGTGAGCTTCAATAAAAACAACTAATTCAAATTTCAATGAATTAATTTAATTCGAAAATTTTAGCATTTTTTTTATTTATGATTCCAATTGAAGGAGAGATCAAGTTGAAATTTTTCCAAGACTGAAGCCAGATATAACATATCTTGGGAGAGGGTGATATTGGCAAGTTAAAGACAACACAAAAATTATCAAATTAGTGTTGCCAAAGAACTGATATTTTTTTTTAAAAAAAAGAAAAGTGTTAACATGTTTTTAAAAATAATTTATAGTAAATGAAAGCCGGAATCAACTTAATCGTACATTAAGCAATGATGCCTACTTTTTTAAATATATAATGATATATTATACATTATATTCATTTTGATTTGAATAATTAATAAAAATAATAATTTATACATTACAATTTTGATTTGAAATAAGAAAATTTAAGGTAATTTAACACACTTTCATTGAACCATGTAAATATTTTAATTAATTAATTTTAGGGAAAAAATTAAGTTTAGAATTAGTTTTAATGAATTTCTCCTTCATTTTTAAAACCGAATTTTATAAACTGATATGGAAATATTTAAGTCATGCAATGTAGGGTACAGGAAGCTTTACAAGTTTCACATTTCAAATACGCAGTTAAAATATGCTAACTGAATCAAAATTATAATAAATATGATACATTTTGATTTTAATAATTAATGAACCCTAGAATACATGAGCGGGGTGTTTCGATACCCCATGCTTGAAAAAATCACCTGCTGTTGCCCCCGATAAACTGAAGTGATAGGGTCCATCAATACCTGCCTCCGAAGTCATGCTCTACAAGTACCACACGAAAACAGCGAATTCCAAAAAAATTTCTGTTTTATAGAAAAACTTGGGGTGTCCTGACACCCCACGCGCGCTCTCGTTTTACTATTTTTCTGTATGAAAGCATGGCGTTTTCAAGCCCCGTTCTAGACGATCTTATTTCCTATGACTTATGATCAAGAAATGAGAAACTTCACAAGTGGTTAGAGGAGGTTTCGTCGGATCAAGAGGGTCTCTTAGAAGAATTATGAGATTCACATAATGAAGAATAGAATCAGTACCTGCATCCAAAGTCATGCTCTACAAGCACCACACGAAAACGGCGAATTCCGAAAATTTTTCTGTTTTATAGAAAGACTTGGGGTGTGCTGACACCCCACGCGCGCTCTCGTTTTACTATTTTTCTCTGTGAAAGCATGGCGTTTTCAAGTCGTTCTAGACGATCTTACTTCCTATGACTTATGATCAAGAAATGAAAAACTTCAAAAGTGGTTAGAGGAGGTTTCGTCGGATCAAAAGGGTTCTCAGAAGAATTATGAGATTCATATAATGAAGAATATTTAGTGATCATCCATTTGAGTCAAAAGAAGACTGTCTTTTCATGAGATGATGCAAGTGATAAAATTGACATTTTTATGGAGAAATTAAAACCCTTTTGAATTCAGAGACCCGTAGCATAGCAATATATTATCCAGACTTAAAAAATGCATTCTACAAAATGACGAAAGTAAAAGTAAAAGTCGACGAAATGGGGTTATCGTATTCTGGGGCTAGAATATCAAACCGGTGGCCTATGATACTATTTTTTTACATTTTAAATTTTTCAGGAATATATTCAATCTTGTTATTATTTAGAAAAAGCCCACCAGAGACATTAAAAAATAGGAGAAATTTCTTAAAGGATATAGTTTTTTCACTTTTAGACCCTCATAAGATATCGCAACAGAAACAACCGGAGGTGCTGAGCAAATATTTTCTTGATTTGCCAGAACTAAAAAATGGAAAAGAAAACAGCAACTGAACGGGCGCATCA
>BGPR01022788.1:10189-24955 GCA_013235015.1 Araneus ventricosus | reverse complement strand
GGGCGCGCGCCGCTCGGTGTAACCTCTTTAATCCTGGTCATGGAGCTACGCATAAAATTATCCCTTTTACCCATGAAAGGGTAACCTATCTTCAATGATTTAATAAAAGAAGAATCAACTAAAGTCTTTTCCTTGACTCAAATATTCTACATTTCATCTTTAATAAAGATGTTTCATATATATATCATTATTTTAATTTTAATTTTTAGTTTAATATGTGTATATATTGAAAATGTGACATGTGTTTTGACTGTTTGAAAAATTTAATATTGTATATACTATATATATATATATTAAATCATCTTCATTGCGTTTGTCTTTTATTCCAGAATTTTTCCATTTTTAATTGTCTTGTGCTTTTTGAAGGGATGGCGACATATTTTAACGGGTTTCGTATGTCGTTAGCAGAAAATAGCACTTATTAATATCATAGGCGAGCTTCTCTTCCCGACGAGCGGCTCGCCATGATATTTTTCAATTTATTATAATTTTTGTCTACTTTTTTGCCATTGTGTCTTGTATGTTTTTGAATCTTTGTCTTTTGTTTCTTGTTTGTTTTGATATATATATGCAATCATAAACAAATACAGAAACAAATTCAATAAACAATCAAGAAATTAGTACTTTAATCGAATCTTACTATTTCAAATGAAGTAAACGTTAGAAAACGGATAATTTATGATTAACATAAATTCTGAAAAAAGATTTAAGTATGAAATATCTGAACCCCACTACTGTATTTTTTGTCCATTTCTTGACTTTGGGTGAGTTTTGACACCTTTTTCTTCATTTTTGTTTTAACATTATTGGTTTTGAAGTTGGGTTTCATGTATTTTATTTCAATTAGACATGAACTTTTTACCTTTCTGGTTTGAAATTTGGTCTCATTTATTTTATTTCTATTAGACATGAACTTTTTACTTGATATGTCTTTGTTTCAAACTATTGTTTTTTGTTCGGTGTTCCGGGGAAAGAAACTCTTTTTAGCATTATTGCTAGAGTTTGTGTTTAGAAAACAACGATAATAAGTATACGCTCGTTTGGGATTTCCCTGCTGATGATGCGTTCCGGACGTTAGCGTTATATTCCGTTTTGTTGTTTTGGTTTTTCTTTTATGAAGTGGTTTTGATGTTTTCTTTTGTTAATATATATATATAATAATTAAATAATTAAAATTAAAAATAAAATAATGTTACCTTATCAATAATCATACAATGAAATACAAAAAGATAGATTATAATCTAATGTCTTAATACGTTAATGCTACTTATATATATATATATATATATATATATATATATATATATATATATAATTGTTTGATTGGAACATTTGATTTAACTTAATTTCAATTTCTTTCCTGGTGCCCAAAAGTCAAGTTGCAAACACATTTTTCGCTATTATTTAAAATAGCTATCACTAATATTTTGGAAATAGATTCCGATTGTAATTTGGAGAATAGTTAATGCAAGAAAGTATTTACGTTATATTAGGTGCCTTTTAAACTTCAGAAAAGTAACATTTTTTAAGAAAACATGAAACTTTTTGACGTGAAAACGTCTTTCCTCTCGCTACAATTATAGTCGGTCGAACTTTCTTGTGTTCCAAAATACCGTCAGATTTGAATCGCTAATAAATACGACTAATAATGAGAAAAGAATGGTTGACCTCACAACGGATAGATCATATCATATATTTTAATACAATGTTTCTTATACGTATTGTCAAATATTCGGTAAGTTTTGTACTATTCGAAAGAAAACTCTGCATTTCATAATCAAAAAACATGCGGAGTTTGGAATTTTCAATTTAATACCGATTTTTACTTATATTCTGGTAAATATTTTTAGTGCATCACTTTAGTTCCTATTAATACTCCTCAAGCTCTTTAAAATGACCCCAGAATCAACCTCCTAGCTAAACTCGTTTCCATGCTACACTTATTTATAACCTTACATGAAGCCAATTCATAGCAATCACACGCACGCGCCTGCACTGGTACGATGTCGTCACATTCAAAACAAATGCTATGCGACAAACTCTTGCTGATATTATCTATCCGTTGTGGGGTCAACCATTCTTTTCACGTTATTAGTCTCGTAGTTATTAGCGATTCAAATCTGACAGTACTTTGTCACACAAGAAAGTTCGACAGACGAGCGGAAAGACGTTTCCACGTCTATAAATTTCGACTTTCCATCTTTGCATTCAAAATTTACATGACAGAAGCCAAGTTAAATGAAAGCGTATAAAAAATAAATTTATAAAATAAAATTAAAAGAAACGTCATTTAGGACATATAAAAACAATCTTTCACAAAAAGAAATTCCTATCATTATTCTGAGTATAAGACCATTGACTAACCTGCAATTGACTTTGTACCTTTTTGATATCAAAATGGATTTCACCAGTCAATGCTTTTCAATGGAAGACGCATCATAACTAGAGCATCGTTTAACAATTTAATAGTCCGTTGTATTAAATTCAGTATCAGGAGTTCCCAGAATCTAAACGCAGTTAAATTGTCATCGGAGTCCATTTTACTTCCTCAATTATTTCCAGGTTTCAATAGCGTTCAGGTCAGGAAGCAATTAGCATTAGTAGTGGAGCATTTGAGAGAGACGAAAGGACTCTATCGATGCTAATGCTAAAGGGAGGGCTATGATCTGTGGCAGTCTGTATTTGTGAAGGCCTGTCTAGAATGAATGACAAAACCTTGTTGGGATGTTTCGAGCAGTGGCGGCTCGTCAGCTCAGAAACAAGCAGTACTGCAAAGGTTTTGTAAATCTAAGTTGTAGGAAATTTTGTGCTGATTATTTTGGTATATATTGATGATATAATTAAAATTGAAAGTATTTTTTTAGTTATAAGCAGAAAACTAGAGAAACCCATTTTTATGTTTTTTGGCTATAACTAAAATTCCAACACAAATTATTGATGGCAAACCTCAGAATCGTAATCAGCACCCGAAAAAGCATAAAGAAGCAAAAAAAATTACAATTCCTCCAGAATTGGATTTTAAAAAAACGACTTAACGACTGAACTACTAAGAAAAAGCGAAAAAGAGCCAAATTAGGAAGTCGCGCCAAATGAGAACTGAAAAAAATGCAGCTCAAATGAATGAAATTTCAAGCGGAGAAAGGGTTGCTTTTCTCCCTCTTCTCGTTGTTCTTTGCGTTAATATCGGATCCGTAGGAGGGGTAAAACTTCATGCAGGTCTAGTCTTTCTTTCTCTTAATTCTTGATTGATTTTCCGTCTTCTTTTTACATTTTTTTATTACTTCTTGCCATTTTCCTTGATCACTGAATTCTCAAAGTGGAAAAGTAAGCCAATTAGAATAATAAGCAAAATACAATCTTTTAAAATAAAAGTTGTCTGGAGTTGCCCTATGCATATTAAGGTAATTATGCAATTGGTTGTGAGTTGAGTAAGTAATTTTGAATGGAGTAGTTTTGATTATTATGTATGAACAGGTATTTGTTGATCATCAAGTTATTGCTGCTTTCCAACTAGGTATGATGTGGAAAACGTAAATTCAATGGAAAAGCAAAAAGTAGTACTGGATCAAGTATTTATGCATTTCTAGGTCGTAAAGAGACGATGAAATATCAACACAGTTGATGTATAACTGATCAATTAAAAACTTCAAACTTACTTTGTTTATATCATGACAAAGTTGCGATATCTGATTATCTGAATTTTTACTTTTTAGTCTTTAATTTATAATTCATTGTTAAAAATATTATTGAATCTTCTATTTTTTCTCAAATTCACTACTAGATGGCGCCATCTCTGAAAATATTAGAATAGTGTTTTGTCTTCCAGACCGCACCAAGTGTGAAACATTTCGAAACTTTAGAACATTTCAGTACACTATTAAAAGATTATTTGTAAAAGACTGTTCGTATTGAATTTATTCATTCTGTTAATGTGTAATGCAAAGATTTATAAAGCTGGGTTTTTTCAGCAAAGTGAGAAAATAGAACCATTCATTTAAAAATTATCCTCCCGTATCTGTGTGCCTTGTTTTTCACTCCACTGTAACACTGAAATTACCGAATAATGTGCTCTATTTTTATCCCTCTCTGACTTCCTATTGATTTGCAGGCATTTGCTATTCCGGCCCGCGAACATATCGGTCCCAGAAGAATCCCTTCCGCCGTTTCAAGAGCGCCAGCATCTACTCGCTGCATCTCATTACCATGCATTGATATAGATCTCGAGTCGCTGGGGACGCTTTAAAAGATGGGATGTTAAAAGTGAATGGGAAATCTCCAATAAAATGCGATATATGGTTGCTATAACAGATTTATTATAATGCAAATTAAAGTAAAGATAGGAATGTTAATAAATATTTAATATCTGAGCTTCTGGAACAAACTCTTTCTTGGAATGAAGTTATAAATGCTTTCTATACTTAAAACTTTCTGCCATTCTTTTTTTCCTCAATTCATCTTTTTTAGACAATTAATTTATTTATAAATGAAATTAAAGTCAAACGATGGTTCCAGTGTACCAATCGATTCTAATTATGCGCAAATGATGCAAAGTAATTTTTGTGTGGGTTTCTTAACCGCTTAACTTAACAGCCCGAGAATACCCGTGCATCGAATTATCGAAATTTTAGTCTTATAAACTAAAATTGGATCATTAATTAGCTTTATAATTTGACACAAAAAATATGTAGGGTCCATAAACATCTTAAATATCCTATGTCTTCTTAGATGAATGAAAACGACAGCCCCTTTCCAAAACAGGGCGGGTCATCTTATTAGATAGCAAAAAAAAACTATTCAGTTAAGTGGTTAACGAATTAAAAGGAATGACTAAACTTACATACCGTATAAGCATTGCATCGTCTCCAGACAAAAATTTCATAGGATAGAGAAATTCATCAGTGAAAACAAACATCTCGTCCGACCCCTCACGACAAGCCACGGTGGCCTAGTGGCAAGGTCTCGGCCTAGGTAGCGGAGAGTTCCAGGTTCGAAACCCGATTCCACTGAAGACCACTCAACACGTCCCGGCGTTTGAGTCTGATAACTTCACGATGACCCAAAGATTATTTCCTCTTTCCGAAATTGAAGGAACATTTATCTCGAACAAGGTTCTCTTCAGAGAGTGATGTGAAAACAGTTGCCAGGAACTGGCTCAATGGACAGGACGTGATTCCTGCCAAGCCGGGTTAAGCAAGTTGGTCCTAAGTTCAGATAAATGCCTAAATAGATTTGGTGATTATGTGGAACAGTGATCGGCAAGTATGCCTGTTAATTCCCTTTTGTATTTTCTATCTAAGGGGAGTTGGAATCTTAATTCCGTTAACCCCATTACTTCGATGTACCTTTTCTCAAAATCTGTTATAGATTCATGTTTGAAATTTTTAATACGAGTAAAGTACACCTTTCTCATTACAATGAAATGAGCTTCTTAAAAAAAACTCAAAACTGTATTTTTTACAATTTTTTGTGTTAAAATAGAGTAAAATTTCGCTATGTCTGATTAAATATTTTGTAAATTTATAAAAAATTAACCAAAAGCTCATTTCAGTATAATGAGAAAGGTGTACTTTACTTCTACAAAAAAATTTCAAACATGTATCTACAACAGATTTTGAGAAAAGGTGCATCGAAGTGGCAAATTTAACATTTTTTGTTTTGAAGCAAAAACAATTTGTAAAAAATAAATTTTTGAATTTGAAAAAAATCATTTTAGTATAATGAGAAATATGTACTTTACTTGTATAAAAAATTCCAAGCATGGATCTATAACAGATTTTGAGAAAAGGCACATCGAAGTAACAGGGTTAGGGTTAACAAATTTAGGGTTCCAACTCCCTTTAACGTTAATAAATAATTTTTTATTACCTTTGTAAATTTGTTTGAATCCATCCTCGTAGAAACAATAACAAGATACGGTACTTACGTATTAACGCCACCGAGGCTACAGATTGGCGGTAATGCGCCAATAAAGAGCAATCTTGTTTATAAAAACCGCCAAATTGGAGGCACTTAAAAACCGCCAAATTGGCGTTAATACGTAAGTACAAAAACCGCCAAATTGGCGGCACTTAAAAACCGCCAAATCTGTAGCTTCGGTGGCGTTAATACGTAAGTACCCAAGATACATTCTATCTTAATAAACAACATACAAAGATGGAGTATTTGCATTATTATTGTCAAAAGGCGAAAAACTGTGAAAAGTTATCTTCACACGCAAGTTAAACCAGACATTCATTTAGACTATTTGAACCCTAAAGATCTACTTTCCACTGTATCGGAAAATAGAAAGAACTCCATTATGCTGCCTTAAACCTTTTCTTCCATTGCCTTGAAAATCGTCTAGGAACTCTACTGGAAGGACATGACTTTCAACTAGACCATATAAATTGTTTTTGTGGAACTCCACGATTTCAGATTCAGTTAGAACGAAGCTGGTGCAAGTCAGTTCCGTCGTTGAAATACCGCATTATCCAGTAGTTACTCTCTCAGGATGCCAAACTGTAAAAAAGAATTGGTTTCAAACAAAAGTTATTTTATGATGCCAAATTTAGAATTGGTTCTTTATAAATGCGAGCATGTATTTGAAGAATTGAAATTCTTCATAAATGTGATAAGAAATATTTCCTGTAATAGTGGAAATGAGTTAATATCTTTAATTGCAAAAAGAAGTTGTACAATATTGTTACGAATATGTAATGCAGTTTTCCTGCCATATTAGTCATATGGTAGGAAAGAGACATTTACAGAGATTTTTAATGGATACCAAGCCATTGCCCCCACCTTAACGACAAATTGGGTGACTTTGACGACAAGATGAAGCTTCTAGAAAATGCAAGAATTATGGCCATATCTCTATTAGGAACGGAAATGCGCATATTCTTCTGGAGAATTCCATGTAACGTCACTCCTTGTTGGAAAGTTGCATATACCCGAGGTGCTCGAATGAGTTAATCTCTTTGGAGTTACATTCGCAACGCGAGCTGTTACTATTCTTTAATTAGTGAACTGCTCTCTGCGTGTGTTGTTAATTTCTACAAGTGCTGTTATTTGTGTACATTGTGTTTTCTGGAATATTCGTGGAATAAAGTGTCGTTTCCCATTATCCAGCTTGTTGTACTACATTCACCGTACACACACCGGTCGATTTTCGTAACAAAATTTTTCATCACTATTTCATAACAGCAACCTTGTTGAAAAAGAATTACTGTTGCCAAATATAATGTTCCAAAATAGTTTGAATTTATTCGCAAACGTTAATATACAAATAGCGATTAAAAATATCACGCTAGAAAAAGTAAGAAATTGGCCTAGGTTGAATTCAAAAGAATAAAGTAAATCTAAAGTTAACTCTGTAGAGAATAAAAATATTTGATGCATTTTAATCAAAATTTCTTAAAAGATATTTTAATTCGTTTTCATTTTCAAAAGTTCTATGATACATGTGTTCAATTTTCTACCTACTGCACAGATAAATATTTGTTCTTACTTTCATTGATTTATGTAACCACGTTTTGGCTTTAAAGATTTTTTTAATTATGAAATGATTAAGATTCCTCCATTGATTTTTGTTTGTAATTTCACAAAATCCATATGGTAAAAATTATAGTAAAATATACTGGTTTGCAAAGTATGGACGAATTTTCTGGTTTGCTTATTTTATATTCACAGACCGTTTTCCTGAAACCTTCAGATGAAAGCAATCATCAAATCTGTTTCGATATTGTATCAAGCACCAGGCTCAAACCATTTATATCTTTAGCATACAAAGAATTGAATTCTGTATTCTTTCAGTTCTTTTCATTCTTTATATTTAAAACGGATAAAAAATGGCTCTTGAAAAGAATAAATTTCAAATGGAAAAATTATAGATAGCCAAATAGTTTGGTTTCAAATTTAACCGCCAAACAAAATCTAGGAAGTCACCAGAAAGAGCGATAACAAGAAATTATGGCAGATTTACCAAAAAATGAGGTTCTTATTTTCAGTAAACATTGAGAGCTACAGCAATTGAAAATCAGATTTAATATTTTCAAAGTATCCTTAAATCATAACATTAAAAAACTCTAATTTAAACATTGATTAACATCTTGAAATAAAGTGTTGAAATTTTCAATAATCCAATTGACAAAGCATTACACCGGAAGTCGGTCGCAATGCGGAAGTTCTACATTACTCCAAAATGAACAACACAGAAAACTCATTCATAAAGGACTTTAAATATCGTTTGCTATTTAATAGAATAAATATTTAATACATTTCGAAGACAGAAATTTCCATTAAATATTAATTATAATATTATGAACCTACAATGTGTTCTGTTTGTTGTATTTCAAAAACTGTCATGTAAGAATTTTTATATTCAAGAAATTACAATATGACACCATATTAGATCAGTTTAATTACTTTTGCATTTAACTGACATACAATAAGAAAAAAAACTATTATATTTTATATAAAAACCTTTTCCTGTAAAGCTTTTGAATTTAAAAGAAAAATAACTCGTATATTATTTTCTGAAATGACAGCAATTTTCGAATTCCATTTAATATCTTTATTGTGACTTACATCATTTTAACCTACATGAGTCGAATATTACGAAAATGGGGGGAAAGAATACGCCGGAAAGACAATATCCCTGTAACCGTAAAATCGTAGAACGCCGAACTGGAAACCGGAGAAGATTTGGAAACGAAATCTCTTTCTACAAGCGATGTACAAAGTCTGAGAGCATTGAAATCGAATTAGGAAAAATATCAACTCTCCTGGGAGTAGAGAATCGTGAAAACAGGAAAGAATTTCCTTTAAAAAAACTTCAACAAGAAAAGAAAAGATTATTTTTTTAAGAAAAGCAAATGTTTGAAATGGGAATTTTCGATGAAACTTGAATAAAAATTTAAATCAGCCGTGGTGGGTAAATAACGAAATGGTCACTAAAGATGAAATTCGAAGATTACTGTATTTATGCTGTAAGTTGAATGTTTCTTTAAAAATTGATTATAAAAATCAGCGGAATGAATAAAAGTATTGGTGAAAATCAATGCGCAAATATAATTCGTGCTTTTATTATTGCGCATTTGACTGTTGCATTAAAATTATTTGGCCACTTCAATGGATTTAGTCTGTCAATGAAAGAATTTTCTTTTCCTAAACTACATGCATTGCAATATTTTCATACTAGTTTTTTAATGTGTTTTTTAAATCTCGTATGCATTTTGTAAGTCTTTTTTTCTGGTAGTTGGTTACAAAATTGGACACATATATACAATTTGGATAAAAATACCACATTCGGAACTTTATTTATCTAGTATGTCGGAGAGTTTTTGAGTTATCGTCTTCACATACACATGAAAAAACAGGCCGTCCGACGACAAACCCTTCGGCAGATTT
The DNA here is from genome assembly GCA_013235015.1 of Araneus ventricosus. NCBI lineage: Eukaryota > Metazoa > Arthropoda > Arachnida > Araneae > Araneidae > Araneus > Araneus ventricosus. Next base: position 15,568 of record BGPR01022788.1, on the reverse strand, counting down.
GGTGTGATACAGATCCAGATATATCAAAATGTGATACAGATCGAGATATATCCAGATCTAGAGATACAGATAAAGGTAAAAAAAATTTTTTATTTAGCTACAAAAGTGGCAATCTTTCTCGGACACTATTTCTATTTTATAATTCATAGTTTCAGGCAGACAAAATTAAATAAAAATTAATATTTTGTGTGGGGTGAGGGTCAATCGCCGTCCACTCCCCTGATTCCTCACCACTGTTATTTAGGCTTAGTTAAAGCTTATTTGCACTAGGCACCATTTTCAGAAGATACGACACAGCATTAAAGCTAAATTACAGAGAAAGGTTATTAATTGAATTATTTTATTGATTAAAGTAAAGGTACATAGGAATTCTTTTTCTATGGCATATTAATATTGTACAAATGTGAGAAAGTTATAATCTAAACTCAATAAAACCTGTCTATAATGATATTGTAGGGACTTAGAAAGCATATTATTATTGACAGGTTACCGTTATAGACAGTTTGAAGATTTGCACATTCAGTGTTTATGTGGCTGTGCATGTATTAATACACTAACATAGGCTATTGTGATTATTGATTAATCTTACAAACTAGAATATCACCCGTCATGGTTTGACGGGCGCAAATTGCCTCTTCGTTCGAGAGATTTCCCTTCAAATTTTGCGTGTTTAAATAGATATATATGCGAGAGAAATGTTTAACATTGATTGAAAACAAAAATAAACATATGTTTTATGACAGGAAATATTTTTTTTATTTAAATATTTCTTTATTCAAAAAATCTCTTGGTAAACAACATTCTGTGTGAAGTATTTTTCGTTGTTTAATAATTTTCCTTGTGCTTCAGATGTATTTGTGCAAATTTTAACGTGATTGGGAATCCTAGACCTTGAAAGTGCTATATAGAGCTGTCCATGTGAAAAGAAAGGCTCATCGAAGTAAATTCCAGCATGATCGAAAGTTTTTCCCTGCGATTTGTTGATAGTCATCGTGTAAGCTGGAATTAACGGGAACTGGCGGCGGTTGAGGACGAATGGTAGATTCACGTCACTGGTGGCTAATTTAGTTCTTGGCAAGAAAGCAACATCGTCACGATTGCACTCAGATACAATTTGGCGTCCAAACTATATCACGCGCATGATATACCATTGACGGCATTTACTACTTTCTATTGAAAAACGGAAATTAATTTGAAATATAGGATTAATATAATTTAAAATTTCTCGGGAACTATTGACCACAGCGAGATAAATTTTATATCAATCGATAGAAAATTTTATTTCACTATTTTAGATATATTAAATCTGAAATTAGAACGACAATTACTCTTTTAAATTTAAAATTACTGAAATGTAGGTTCTACAACAATGAAATAATGCTGTTTAACGTCTCGCAGTGCTATGAAGCGAGTATTACTGTTGGTGACGTCAGAGCGTTACCGAGAGATCTGGGCTATTATATTAGTAATAATTAGATTGGTCATTGAGATTAATTACATGGACCTATGATCTCATTGATTACAATTCATTGGTAAATGTGATTAATTAACTCCTTCGGGTGAAATGACGAATATAGCTCGTCATTGGTATTCATGCTATAAGCAAGGTACCATGATTAAATCCTATCGAAAGAGGTTAAGCAAAATTAGTCTAACATTCAATGAGCAATCGAAGCTAATAAGTTTCGGCTCCCGCTTCTAGCAAAGCCATAGGATGACTTTTAAGTTAAAAAATTTTGCCCGGTGCCCATTTCAGATGCCACAGGCATCGCGGGAACAATTTGTCCTGCTTCATTTGAGTAATTACGAAATGCGTATTTCTTACATTCAATGAGCTAGCAAAGCTAGTAGGTTCCGGCTTCCGCTGTTAGCGAAGCCATAGGATCTTTATTTAAGTTTAAAAAATCTACCCGGTGCCCACTTTAGATGACACAGGCTCCGCGAGCGCGGTTGAAATTCTACATTTGAGTCAGGAGATAGTGCAAAGACAACACACAAATACTTTGGTTTCAAAAATATTTAACTTTAAGCGATTAACCTTCAATAGTGACACACGCAACTCAAATTTTCAAATAAGAAAAAAACTAAAGTAGGTTTCAACCGAAAATAGTTTCATTGACCAAACTTCATTGGTAATTATTCATAATAACCGGTTAATGTGATAAATTCTCATAAATTATTCACTTTAACCGACCTCTTTTGGTTATTATGCACAATAACCGGTTATTATGCATAATTACCGAAGTGATTATGCATAAGAACCGATTACCCACATTGACCGTAGCATATACAGGGTTCCTACTTGTATCCGTTACACCCCCTTGACTTCTAAACGGTGACGTCTTAAGCCATGAAGGTTGTGTCTAGGTATAGTAAAAATGCTATGCGCTACTCGATGAGACAACTTACAACGCCATCTATCGGCAAATTTTGGAATTAGCGGTCCTATCTCGAAAACAGTACAAGATACGGGGAAAAGGTCAATTACAAAATTGTAGAGCGTCTTCGATTTAATACAAAAAGATACCTTGTACACATTAATACGAAGAAATGAGCAGTTAAAGTGCACATTTGTTTGTTCCCGATTTCTGAAACTGTGACATCTCTAAACGGGGTAAAACGAAAAAAAACAATTAGTTATCACAATATTCCTTTATTTTTGGTGCTCAAAGTGCTCTCCGTCATCTATAATGCAGAATTGAGTCCTTGTTTAAATTTCACTTTGCACACGTCTTCGCATATAGTTGGTGCACAAACACAAGCAACAGTAATACGTCTTGCAATATTGGCGGAAAGGTCCATACACCTGCTGTTTGAGTTATTTCCACAGAAAAAAGTATAATGGGGTCATTTTTTGGCCGAAAAATAACATTTTCTCCTTTTATTAGTGTCATATGACGTCAAAATTTCCGAAAATGCGAGCAAACAAATGCGCAATTTACGCGTTTTGTTCTTAGCATTATTGCACTCAAGGTGTCTTTTCGTACTAAATCGAAGACGCTCTACAATTTTGTAATTGACTTTTTTTCCGTATCTTGTACCATTTTCGAGATAGGACCGCTAATTCCAAAATTTTCCGACAGATGCCGTTGTAAGTTGTCTCATCGAGTAGCGCATAGCATTTTTACTGTACCTAGACACAACCTTTATGGCCTAAGCTGTCGCCGTTTAGAAGTTAAGGAGGTGTAACGGATATAAGTGGGAACTCTGTAATGGTGGCAAAGATTGAACCTCATCGAGAGACAGAGTTCATAACACATGCAATCAATATTGTTCTTCAAAATGAATGACAATTTGGTGTAACTCTAAAGTCGGATAAGTGATGAATCTTATTTTTTTCAGTGGGGGGGGGAATGAGTACTACTGTTCTACGAACTACAATAATGTCTCGATTTTCTTTGACTTCAGTTTGCTGGTTTGGTTTTATTTTTTCCTAGAAATATTTGTCTCAGTTTTCATCGGTTTGCTCGAGTTTCATCGGAAAGAAACTCGCTTCAGACTCTCATTGTGCGACACTAGGTTCACTGATTCTAAGCTGGTCTCCTAGTGCCAAGAAGCAGAGAGAGTTGACTTCAGACGTACTCTTCAAACTTAATGTAGTAATGGAGTAATACCTCGTTTTCTTTTACTCGGCTATTCTCGCGTTTTTTCGATTTATTCCAGAAAAGTTTGTTTCGGTTTCCCATCTCGTTTCTCGATTCGTCGGAGGGAAGAAACCTCTTGCAGCCATCTCTAGGACATGGGTTCTGCAATTCTAAACTAGTTCTAGTGCCAAAAGGCGAAGAAGGAAGGACCGACAGGACTAATATTTAATGTACATAATGCACCTCGATTTTCTTTGATCTGCTCATTATCGCGGTTCTCGGCTTTTCGTTTTTCCGCGAAAAATTTGTCCTCGGTTTCGTCTTTGATCTCATTCATCGGAGGAACAAACCTCTTGGCACGCTCCTCTTGTGCGACATGGGTTCACTAAGATTCAAAAGCTGGTTCTAGTGCACAAAGAACGAGAAGAAGCTTTGACCTCAGACAGTGCCTTCAACACCGCAAACCTAATGGAGTACTACCTGATTTTCTTTGATTCGGTTATCGCGTTCGCTTTGTCATTTTTATTCCGCGAAAATTTGTTCGTTTTCGTTGAACACCATAGTTCTCGGAGAACAAATCCTCTTGGGCAACTCTCTTGTGCGACATGGGTTCACTGATTCATAGTTGTTAGTCCCAAGCAAGAAAGTGACAAAAAAGACGAAGAAAACGACAGTGCCTTCAAACTGCAAAAGTACTAATGAGTAATACCTTAATTTTCTTTGACTTTGATATCGCGTTTTTAATGATTTATTCCATGAAAAATTTGTCTTTCTTGCCTGGTTTGCCTCGATTTCGTCGGAGGAACAAAACTTTGGCAGCTCTTCAGGCCGACATGGGTTCACTGATAGCTGCTCTAGTGCCCGAAGGTTGACAAAAGAAGTGACCTCAGATAGTGCCTTCAACCTAATGTACTAATGAGTAATGATTTCTTTGACTTTCTCGGTTATCGCGTTTTAATGATTTGAAAATTTGTCTCTTTTCGTCGTCATTTGCCTCGGATTTGGTCGGAGGAACAAACCTCATTGGGAAGCTCTCTTGCACGACATGGGTCACTGATTTTAAAGCTGGTTCTAGTGCCAAAAGACGAAGAAAGGAAGTGACCTCTGACCATGCCTTCAAACTTAAAGTACTGATGGAGTAATACCTCGATTTTCTTTGACTTCGGTTATCGAGGCTTGATTTTACTGATTTTTCCGCGGAAACATTTGTCCTTCTTGATTTTCACCGGATTGTCTCGGATTTCGTCGGAGGAACAAACCTCTTTGGGCAGCTCTCTTGTACGACATGGGTTCACTGATTTTAAAGCTGGTTCTAGTGCCAAAAGACGAAGAAAGGAAGTGACCTCTGACCATGCCTTCAAACTTAAAGTACTGATGGAGTAATACCTCGATTTTCTTTGACTTCGGTTATCGAGGTTTCGATTTTTGTCGATTTTTTCCGCGAAACATTTGTCTCGATTTTCGTCGGATTGTTCTGGATTTCAAGGTCGAGGAACAAACCTCTTGGCGCTCTCTTGCATGACATGTCTTACCTGATAAAGCTGGCCTAGTGCCAAAAGATCAAGAAAAGTAGCGACTCTATTCACATGCCCTTCAAACTTAAAATGATGGGTGGAGTAATACCTTCGATTTTCTTTGACTTCGGTTGTCGCGGTTTCGGTTTTTGTCAATTTTTTCCTAGAAATATTTGTCTCGGTTTTCATCGGTTTGCCTCGGATTTCATCGGAAGAAGAAACCTCTTCGGGCAGCTCTCTTGTGCGACATGGGTTCACTGATTCTAAAGCTGGTTCTAGTG
>BGPR01022788.1:0-10162 GCA_013235015.1 Araneus ventricosus | reverse complement strand
CAAACCTCTTTGGGCAGCTCTCTTGTACGACATGGGTTCACTGATTTTAAAGCTGGTTCTAGTGCCAAAAGACGAAGAAAGGAAGTGACCTCTGACCATGCCTTCAAACTTAAAGTACTGATGGAGTAATACCTCGATTTTCTTTGACTTCGGTTATCGAGGTTTCGATTTTTGTCGATTTTTTCCGCGAAACATTTGTCTCGATTTTCGTCGGATTGTCTCGGATTTCGTCGGAGGAACAAACCTCTTTGGGCAGCTCTCTTGTACGACATGGGTTCACTGATTCTATAGCTGTTTCTAGTGCCCGAAGACAAAGAAGAGAAGTGACCCCAGACAGTGCCTTCAAACTTAAGGAACTAATGGAGGGGATTCCCCTTCCAAACAATAAGATCTTCACTTCTCTGTCCCTTCCTTGCCGACTTCTGTGCGCCAAGAAGAAGATGAGCAGATCTTCAGAAAGATGATATGTTAAATGTTTGATTATTACATTACATTATTCTTTTATAGTCATTTCATATTAATTTATTATTGTTTTTAGTATTAAACATTATATTCATTCTCTATGAAATGGGTTTTTTGGTTTATATTTTGGTGTGTCTGTAACGAATTAATTACATTTATGTGTTTACTTATATGGAAATTGTCTCGTTTTCTCTCCGTTTCGGATTTCGCCGAATCTTTTCGGACGGATTGTTAACATAAATCTAGTTTATCTTTGTACTAGTTAATTAAACGAAGTCTAGAGTTCTTTTACGGTAATAATATTTTCTTTCCTTTATTTTCTTTAAACAAACAACCAAACGAAATATTTAATCTGAGTTTTTCGCATTCATTTTAACAAGGGATTAAGTTCCTGAACGAAAAATAAAATGTTACTGCTTATACGCTGTTTCTAAAACCCTATTTATTCCGCAATATTTTCAGCGCTAACAAATTCCGAGTTCCCACAAGTGATTTCGCAAGTCCTTGTCATATCTCTTTAATACTTTATTCATGAGAGATATTTCAACTCTGTGAGTTCAGAAATTTTCGAAAGTTTCTCAAGATAAATACCTCTTAAATATACTGAGGATGTGTTTGTTTACTTTTGAAGTTCAAAGCATTTTTATATGTAGACATACTTAGAAATTGCGATGATGTACTTAACATTCGAATAGCAGGACGTTAACGACGTTATGTGTGTGACGCATCTTTTTATATTAAACGCGGAACTTCTGAAAGATGTTGTTTATGTACACAATTTATACGGATACCAAAAGCTTATATATCATATATGAAATTAAATTTCCCAATCATAAAATGATAAAAGGTCTAAGACATAGGAATTTAGTTTTTCTCAGAAAAAAAACCGGCCAAATATAAGAATTGATTCTTTATTTGTAACTGTTACGCATGCTATTCTTTGAGTAACGAAAAAAATAACGAATTCTGCTAAGTTAAAAAATATATGTATATAACATCATCAACTTTTTCGGACGTGTAGAGTCATGTTAAATGATTTCCACAATTATAGAAAAATGAAATCTCATTTATTCCAGGATCATCGTTTCTTTGAAAGATCTGTTGGGTTAATTTAGCATTTTAAACAAGGGCGACTCGTGCATAGGGACTGCGGTACTGCAGCACCACTAACTTTTTTCCATTGTGTAAATTTATTTTATTTCGCATTAAATATTAAAATCAATCAAGAATCTAACGCAATCTTACATTAAGCGATTTCGATCTTCAAATAAGCCGCTAGGAAAAAGTGAGGCAGAAAATTAAATTCCCTATCTTAATTTTTCTCTACCCGAAGATGATACGCAATGGAGAAAGTAACTTAAAGTAAAGGACAACTGAGGATCGTCTCAGCACCGAATTCTACCTTCGCGCATGCGCACAGTTACAGAGCACAGCTTTCCCTTCCTTCCCCTACTATGTTTTTAAGCTGAAGGGGAACTGTCGAGTTCGGCAGCACCAGTTGAGCTAGAAACAGAGTTTCAAACATTTTACCAAAGCGGAAGCTTTTTTCGCGAGCTAAAACTTTGAAAATAAGTAAGAAAATGAAGGAAAACTAATGATAAAAAAATTATTTGAAAAAATTTTTATATTAACAAAATTTGAATGAAACTTCTTGCAATCCAAAGGATTTTTTCTATAATTTTAGGTATAAATGGGGATAAAATAGATATGAGAAATTTTCATGATAAAAGTGTTTCCAAGATTTCAGTTTAATAAATTTTGAGTTTAAATTTTTTCATAAAAATTGATTTGATAAAATACTTATCTATTCGAAGAGAAAAATGTTATAAGTTTATTCATTAAACTAGAAAATCAGTCGTCATGATATGACGAATGCAAATTTCCTCTTCATTCGAGAGATTTTCATTCAAATTTGATGTGTTTAAATAGATATATATATGAGAGAAACGTTTAACATTGATTGAAAACAAATGAAATAAATATATGTATTATGACAAGAAATATTTTAATTACGTATTTCTTTATTCAGAAAACCTCTTGGGAAACAACATTCCGTGTGAAGTATTTTTCGTTGTTGAACAATTTTATTATAATTCAATAACCGTGAAATTCTCAACTTGTCAAACGTAATTCAAAATTTCAAAGGAATTCTTTTTCGAACTTCTAATCAAAACAAAGCACTTCTCTACTTGTCAAACATTGCCAAAAAATATTATCAAATTATATCATCACGATTGCAATAAATAATCAGATGCATCGTGGCGTCCAAACTATATACCACGCATGATATACCACTGACGTAATTTACTACTTTCTATTCAAAAACGGAAATTAATTTGAAATATATGATTAATATAATTTAAAATTTCTCGGGAACTATTGATCATAGCGAGATAAATTTTATATCAATCGATAGAAATAGAAAATTTTATTTCACTATTTTAGAGCTATTAAATTTGAAATTAGAACGACAATTATTCTTTTAAATTTAAAATTACTGAAATTTAGGTTCTCTAACGATGAAATAATGCTGTTGAACGTCTCGCAGTGCTATGGTGCGAGAATTATTGTTGGTAACGTCAGAGCGTTACCGAGAGACAGCTCAGGACTATTATATTAGTAATATAAAACTACTCAAAGTTTCTGTGAAAAAAGACACAAAATGTAAACGATACAAATCTCTGTCTTTATTCGTTTCTTTTCAAGGTCGAATTCTTTTACGAAAACTTCACACAAAAAGTTAAAATATTATCATTTTTTTCTTTTTCTGGGAAGGGAAAATGAATGGAAGGAGAGCATCACATTATAGAACATGTAAAAAAAGGAAGAAGAAACATTTAGGTCTGTAATTTCGGTAATGTTTGAAATACCTATCTCCAACAATTTAACAAAGGTTTGAATGTCAAATCTAAGGGATAGGAAAAACATCTTTCAGAAACAATGCGTGATGCAGAATATTGGATTTGGGTGTCAGCTCTTTAAATAATATCGAAACTAAGAGCACTGCATATTTGCTATTTTTATCTCGTTTTGGAAACTCAGCCATCTATTATGAGTCAGAATTCAGTTTTGTTTATATTAATTAATTTTTTATTGTTAGTCATTTACTATGAGTAAGTATGAAAGAACTTTTCATTTGTTATAATACATTAATTGATTTTTTTATTGTTAGTCATTTGCTATGAATAAGTATGAAAGAACCTTTCATTTGTTATAATATATTAATTGATTTTTTTTATTGTTAGTCATTTACTATGAGTAAGTATGAAAGAACTTTTCATTTGTTGTAATATATTAATTGATTTTATTACTGTTAGTCATTTACTATGAATAAGTATGAAAAAACTTTTCATTTGTTATAATATATTGTGACAAAATCAACTTGTGGGTGTATGTAAATGCAGTCCAATAAGCAGGATTACAAAAATAAAGCTCTTTATTTTACAAATATTCTCAAGCAAAGAAACGTAGCACAAGTATTAACACAGCACTAGTAAAAATTCACAACAGAGACTACCAATAAATCTCAACACAATGCTCAAAGGTTTCTTGTTAACTCACCAGCTTGCTTGCAGGTCAAATTCCAACTAACTCTTCTTGGCTTGAGAGCTTGCCTTTATACTTTTCAACAGGAAGTGACTTCATTACGGAGGAAGTGACGTAGTCTCTAGAAAATTCATGAAAACAGTAGAAATAGCATGAAATTTCGAGGTCCTTCTAGAGAATTCCACTTGTCGCCAAAGACGCCAACTTTGTCGCCAAGTCGCCAAAATGGTCGCCAAATTTGTCGCCAAGGTCGCCAAATTTATCGCCAAGTCGCCAAGTTTGTCGCCAAGATTAGCATCTCAGGGAAACGAATTTATAGCTTTGTAACAATATTAATTCATTTTTTTATTGTTAGTCATTTGCTATGAGTAAGTATGAAAGAACTTTTCATTTGTTATAATCACTTTGAAAAATACATTGTTATTAACAGAAGTTGATATATTTCGCTCGACAATTTCATCACACACCGGCAAGAACGGAATTTTTTCTTTATTTAATTGTTGCAAAGTCGCGTATGTAGTTGTTTAAAAAAATTTCACTTAAATTTTAGTTTAATAAAAGATTATTATACATATGTATACATACTAGTGGGGTTCCTTTTCATGATGGACAGTCATTTTCTTATCACAAATAAAGGGGAAATGAGTACTTCAATCAAATGTTCGAATTTGGCCTTTTTTGGCCTTATTTCAAAGACGGTTCGGCCTTATTTTACTATTTTGATCTGTTAACCCTGCTAAGAATAGAAAATGATTTTTGGTATATTTCAAGCTATCACTTTCTTTAATAAAGAAAAACAAATAAAGATATTCGAAGTTAAACATCATTTCTGAATGTTTATTTTGCCGTCTTGAAATTTTAAAAATTCAAGGTCATTTTGTGTGCCTTGATGAGTTCTGACATTTAGAAATCCTTATAAGCGTTTATGAAGCATGCTTACGGAGCGCTTGGTTTTCTTTGTAGCGTCTTATTATTCTCTTGTACTCTAAGAACAATTGATAAACAGTTTCCGGGAGGTTTTCAGGGCTGAGTTAATTAGATAGCTTTCAGAATCAAAAAGACGAATTATTTAATTCAGCAAAGGAAATAATAATACATTTCCACTCGGCATTTACCGAAATGATTGGTATATTAATCCGAAACAATCCTATTTTCGGAAAACACGGGAAAAGTGAAGAACTTATGTCTTACTAAAAATTGTTCACTTTATTTGACAAAAAATACGACAGATTTTTATTTTTAGCTTGATGTAAAACATATGATGTTAATCGTAATGTAACACTTTGTATTTAAAAATAAGCGGTAATGAACATTTTTATGATTAAAGATGCAAATAGATAAAAAATAGCATAAATGTGAAAGCGCTAGGACTAATTATATTGATATGAAACAAGAAAATTATTTCTCATAGATAAATCATAATTTAGTTACACTAAACAGATTAGGCTAAGCAAAATATTACTTTGTTTGCCATTCGGTTAAAGAAATACTAGTAACAATATGTAGCTTTTTAACCAATAAAACTATTTTTCGTAAGCGAATTAGATAATTCTATTTTCATTCTATTGGAAAGGCCTAAGTGCCCCAACTATTTGAAGTAAATCGCATGCTAATGATGTTTTGCATTACATAGAATTACCTAGAATTCGTTAACTTAGTTCTTCAGGATAAGATTTGGATTTCAATTCTATTATGTAAAGCATTTGTTATTCCAGGAAATACCATCTAATCTCATTTTGTCCTTTAGGTATGCAGAAATTACTAAAATGTTGTTGAGGACGCAAGATTAAATTAGCATAATGATATAAAGGGAAGAATTGCAAGATTTATTTCAGCTAACACAAAAAAGAACGAACTTCATTCGAATATATTAGCATTAGAGAATAAAACTAAATCGCCATTTTGAGCTTGTTTTGTGAAACAGGCTTGATTAATACATGAAGGATAAATAAGCATTTTGTTAAAATACGTTGATACGTTGTAGTGTTCATATAGCATCATTTTAAATGAGAATATAAAAGCGTAGGGAAGAGTGGGTTAATACGGGTACCTTGATTCTGGCCTCATTTAATTCTCCTTTCTAGGACAGATTCTGAATTGGCACCACCAGGACAAGAAGAAGTGGGTCATAGTGACCGTGTTGTTGCTTTGAATTCAAAGGTATCTGTGCAGGTGTGTATTTGTTCTAGATGTCAAATTCTAATGTTCGTTTTCTAAATTTATTTAATAATCATTACAGTTATAAAAAAACCTATTTAGTCCTGCTATTATATATGTTTACTAAGAATTATATCCATCCAACAATAAGAATCTAGTCCAATAGTTGCGAGGTTTCATTTATAAGCTCTGCCTGCAAAACTGGGTACACGAATTGGAGTACACTGGGTTGATACAGTATTGATGATTCTTCTGATGAAACTATAAACACGTCAGATTGTTGAGGCTTATCGATGTATTTTCACTTTACCTAGTGCTGCTGGATTCACGCAGGAACTGTCATGTAGCAGGACCCGCGAAAGCGTGATTCGGAGGAAGAAGACACAACTGTTTTGCATGTGACTTTTGTGACTGCAGTAAACTTAATTTATTACATAAAATAAAAATGTCTACTATTTTTCCAATGAATATCTAGTTTTCTTGTATTTCCCATAAAGTTAGCACATGTGCATCCGATTTTACCTTGGGTGAGATACAAAAAACTGCGTAGTTTGACTTTTTTTATAAAAATATCATTCATAAAAAAAAGCCGTGAAACAACGACTTTCTGAAAAAGATATACTGTGCATTCGATGAATATTTTAATAAAATTTGACAAGATCTATCTCGTAATAGTTTAAAGCCAATACAGCTAGGGTTCAGCTACCGGTTTTAATTCCTAATTCTCCTCTCTATTTACAACAGCATCCTTTATTTTAAGATGTAGAACAAACCCCGTGGTCAAAGAAAAGACCATAATGTAGAATTCATTTTAGATATTGTGCTTTTGTAACGCTGGATGGAAATTTATACATGACAAAAAATCCTAGAATTGAATTCAGTGAAAATAACAAACTACCTTACTTCAAAAAGAAACCAAGGACGTTCTCTGATATTAAAAAAGGTAGTCATCAAGTTCGAGCCTAATTTAATAATAAAATTTTCAAAAAATAAGACACGCTTTTATATTATGATAGAATGTTTTTACTGTACCCTGATGGCCATGTTACGATTTCCATACATTTCTTAGTTCTAAAACATTAATAATCAAAGAGACAAATTCGATATCAGCTTACCTGAGCAGGTTCAAGAACTTATATTTAACTAATAAGAGAACAGTTTACGAACACAATACAAAAAACACAAAGAAACTGACATAAATTCACTTTTTTTCCCCATCAGAACCAACTGGTAAACTTATGAAGAAACATCGTTTACAGCGCCATCTATTAACTTAATCATAAGCCGAGTTACGATAAAACCAAAATCGTAAAAAAGCTAAAGTACACAGGGTGTTCATTAATTATTGTCGTAATGCACCATAACTTTCGAATAAAAAATATTACGCAAAAAAACCGATTACGCATCTGCTGTAAATTACAACTCAAAGAATTTTGGCAGCAATGCGATCTTGAGCGCATTGCAGTCTGGGGTAATTATGATGTCGGCAAATAAAAATGGCGACTGTGCAAGAAAAGCAATGTGTGTATTGTGGTTTTTTGGAAACTAAATTTTACTTGGGGTTTGTCAAGAACATTGTGTATAAGACCCTTGCCCTCCCTTGATGAACCAGTAGAATTGTTACTGCGATCCAAACAGTTACTCCCACAAATGCTGGAGAACACTTGAGGGAAATCGAATTTCGTCTCGATGTGTTGTTACGAGCCACAATGAAGGCAGCCATGTGCAAATCTATTAATCTTTTAATACTCATCAATGAAATTCTTTTGCGAATTTACGAATACGTAATCGGTTTTTGCGTATATTATTTTATCTGAAAGTTATGAGGTACGGAAACCCCTGACAATAATTAATGAACACCCTGTATATAGGGAGAGTCATAAAATCGGGTAGCTGGAGGTCTGAAGCCCATTGAGCTAAAATATTCGGCATAGAGTTTGTCAAACTTGATTAAAATATTCATTACACAGTACAATATATCCTTCCAGAAAAATCACAGAACTTTACTTTTTTTATCAGTGATTTTTTTATAAAAAAATAGTCAAACTAAGTAGGCAAAACAGGGTACAATGTTAATCGCTATGGAAAATTATTAGGAAAACTGATTTTCAGTGGAAAAGTTGCAATCATTTTTACTTTATATGACAAGAATATGGGTTTCAACATTCACTTGTAAAGCGGTTGTCTTCTCCTCCGCGCCACTGCAGCCATGGGCACAGCTAAGACAGTTTACATTAGATTAACCCTTCTTCTTTATCTAAATTAGAAAATACATCATTAAAATATAAATAATCAACGTGTCTGATGTGTTTTTATCGTCTTAATTTGAGGAATCATCAATACTGATAGCCTGGTCTGTCACTTGCACCGTTTAACTCAAAGTTCAGAGGTTATAAAAAACAGTTGTATTGTGGGCAATTATTGAGTAAATCTTACGTTTGATAGAGTATAAACTTCAGTAAAACGAAGCTACAACCTGACTAAATATTGTTTTAACTGTAATGATTTTTAGGTAAGGATAGTTTAAAATCAAAATTGTAAACACGAGAAAGTTGACGTCTTAAAACAAATAAATCTTCACAGATGCAGTGAATTCAACAGCTACAACACGCCACTATGACTGTTCCTTTTTTCGTGTTCAGTAGAGTGTAATTCAGTATTTGTCTGCTGGATAGGAAAATTAATAGTGCCAGAATCCAAGGTTTCACTCCTACTCTAAATAGCTTCAACTTACTTATAACATATTTAGTTGTGAAAAATGCCTAAAATTTCTTTCTTCTCTGTTTTGCCTTTCAAATGTTAATACTTTATTAGAATTTTGCTTTGATTTCAAGATTTTGATACAAAATTATTTTCAAGCAATTTAATCTATGAATAAAAGTTTTCAAAAGATTTTCTATCTTATACTTTTGTTCCTTAATAATATATTTTGTAATTTATTATTATAATTGTGGAATCTGTAGTTAGTTTTCTGAAATCCACTACCAGATGGCACTTCTTGAATTAAACCAAATGAAATAAGATCAAGGATTAATTCAATTATGTCGAAGATAAAATATTTAAAGGAATATCGTGGGAATGCGCACTGCATAGAATTTCTAGAATACAAGAAGTGAGTGGAAAATCGATTTCAAAATTCCATTTTACAAACACATGAAACATGTTTATTATGGCCTAGTTAAATAAAAGCACATAAAACAGATTTCTAATGAAATGAATTATTCTCGGAGTTTTGTAACAAATTATGAAACAAAGTATCCCGTGAGTCCTTTTCGATAGTTTATTTCTGACAACTATATCGAACAACCTTGCTGGCTTATATTTTTACTTATTGTTATATATAAATGTCCCAACTAACTTGTACTCATCCAAATATTTAATAGGAATTTTCGCTTTATAAACAGAATATTTAATATTTACTATTTAACGCTAGCCTTTATTCATGCAGCAAAATATTCCTCACGGGTATAGGAACACTAATAAATTATAGTTATTAATAGAGCTTTTAAAACTTTCAATAAAGAGACTGAATTCATCAGAAACAAAAAATTCTGGAGGACACTAAAGAAGGGATGAAGAAGTTTGATTATTGCACCTGAACCTCGTTCTTATCTCAATCAACCACCTGTGAACAATATTTCATTGAATAAAACCCTTCATTCTCTTCTGCTTCACATGTATGAAATGTACTAGACATTAAAGATGACAACATGTTGAAAATGATGAGTTAGAAACATATTATATTGAAGAATTTATAGCAGTGAAGTCTGAAAAAAAGAGGGAATCGGCCTGTGGGTGCGTTGTGAATTAAACTCAATTAATAAACGCGCACGTATTGATTAAGATTATGTGTTAAATGTAAAATAAAACATATCTGAAACTTTTTTTAAGCCTTGCCTATCCTTTTCAACGAACGTATGTTTCTCTGTTATTTTATTGATTAAGACTGGATAGATATTAAAGGTGAGAAAGGGCAATACGTGCACCGAAGTAATGA
>BGPR01022787.1:14638-24960 GCA_013235015.1 Araneus ventricosus | reverse complement strand
TTATTTGCAGATACTGCACCTGCTGATAAAACGTTATTTACAGGTACAGTGAGCCAACGACCGGTTCTTGCTTGATCACTTTAGTTAAATAGCATCGGGCGTGGTCGGTACTTCGGAGGGTGACCGCCTGAGGAACACTGTGTTGGCTTCCTTTTTGAGTTATTGACTCATGGACTTGATTAGTTATACTATATCAAGTGGAATTAGTCTCAACGAGCAAAATACCTACGGATAAAATGTTATTTATAGTTTAAGAATGAATAATGAGTTGTCTTGAAATTTTCTTTAATTTTAATAATTTGAAAAAGATTTTTAATTGAATTCCCAACATTATTTCTCATTGCTGGACTTAGATTCAAACCGTTTCCTTGTTTCTATAAATATTTGTTTGTTTTTAATCCACTCTTAAAAATTGTGGTTGGGAGATGCTGTTTATTATTTAGATTCCTTGCACGAATTCTACCTACTTTTGGATAACGGGAATGGTAGGTGCTGTATCTTTGGATAAAACGTTATTTATTAGGCAGCATACGTTCGATTCAGTTTAATTTTTCTTATATAGAAGTAACTGAAGAGACCTCAAAACAAATATTTAAACTTTTAAAAATTTAGAACACATGAGAGCATTGGGTAGGCGAAAGGGAATCAGAATAGAGTTATTTTAAATATGCTTGAAAATTAACAAGGCTTAGGAAAGAAAAAGAGCAAAATCAAACGATATATTGAATTTATAGACATCTCTTTTAAACATGATTAACGAAAATTCAAATTCTTAAACGGATTGTTCACGTTCACAAGAGAAAGCACCTCACCTGCTGGTGAGATTCGATCCCATGACCTTTCAGTTAGGAGGCGAGCACGTTACGACCATGCCACTCAGCCGTTATAAGAAAAGTTACGGGATCAGTTAAGTTTCCTTTTTCAGGCTTTCACCCATTGATAAAATTTTTAGCAATGGTTAATGCTGCATTTTCTTCATGTACATTTGCATTTTTTAATTGGGATTATAGTAGATTTAAACTATTGACTTTGGATTTCTGTCAACTGCAAAGAAAAGTTTAAAATTTCGTAAGACATCTCTAGTGTTTTTGGAACTCATCAGGATCGGAAATTTGATTTTTATCGATAACTTGCCAAGAGGTTCAATTTCATGACTGAAAAAAATCAGAAAATATATTTTCTCTAGCAAATTCAATAATTCAATCAAATTAATTAGAAACCAGCACTCAAAGCCAATCTAAATGTGAAACAAAAACGTCGCATGTCTTCGGCGGAACATTGATAATTCTTGCAAAGTAGCATTAATCTTTCTTTTAATAGTCTCATAAACACAAGAAGAACATTTCAAGTACAAAGAAAACATTTCAAAATTCTTACAAAAGCGTATCTAATTTAACAAAACCTGAAAATAATCCATGGGTACAGTGTACCTGCAAATAAAGTTTTATCCGTAGGTACAGAACCTGCAAACAATCACTTCCAAAAGAAAAAAAACATGGCGCTGACCCTTTTTTCCCCTCCCCTTATAAGAAACTAACAGTACGCGTACGGCGTTGCCGTGCAATCAGGACTTCAACAAAATGAAAAAAATACCGGCACCATGACACAAAAAAGTTTTCGAAATAAAATCAAAACAAAAGTTACATATTATTGATTTCCTCGCTAATGACATTTTAACTATAGGAAAACAGTACAGAGTACATTAATCCGAAACATTATTAAAAAATTGCAACTTGAAGATGATTATTATACAGCAAGCAAAATATGCCAGACAAATAAACCCGTTAAAACACTGCCGAAAATAATAATCGAAATGATTCAGTTGAAGGTTATGACGTATCCTGCGCTCTGCACCGTCAGCCAATGAAATTGCAATAATGCATGTTGGGAAAGCTCCGGAGAAATTTCCGCGGGAGAATGCTCGCAACAGAAAAATCTCTTTGAACTGACCAGGAAAAAATTTATTAAAAAAAACGGAAAAAGATATTTTTACCGTTCTAGTTTTAAATCCGACAGAAACGTTCCAGTCATAAGCTGAAAAAAAATTTAAAATGATAGCGTTATTAGAACGTCGGATGCGAGAATTTTAAGAAATCTGAACTGAAAATTACCACAAAAGTGAGTATTTGCCAAAAATTTCTCAAAATTTAGTAAATTACGTTAGAACGGCGTTGCCCGTGGTACCATGAATTTCAACAAAAATATTTTTAAAGCCCACAATGACATAAAATAAATTTTTGAAAACAAAATCAATACAAATATTTATATTATTGATTTTGACCGCTTATTTTTCTTCGCGACAATGACATTAACTGAAGATACGTTTTTTTTAAAAAAATCGACAATCAAATTATAAAGTTTGCTGCAAACGATGCTATTAGAATTCAAATTGAGTAAAAACAACCAGCTGGTTCGCTTGCTAAAATGGAGTTATAATTCAGTCAGGTAGACGACTTAAAATCTTTGGATCCTGTTTAAAATAGTTAATCGGTGACATTATATACTTTGAATTAAAGCCGTTCAACGAAATGATTTCAAATTGAAGTTACAGTGCAAAATAAACCGATATTTTCGGGAAAAAAATTCAGGATTTAAAAGATTGATTCCTATAAACCAGGCAGAAAGTTAAAGAATGAAAACCAAATGGAATTTTAAACGATTTTAAATGGAACAATACGACAAATATAATTTCTGTGGTAATTAAATACATCCAAAGTGAATCAGAGAAGAAGGAGGGAAAAAAAAAAAGAGATGAAATCGTTCACCTCAGGTTTAAACTTTGAAGCCACATTATGCAAAACTAATTAAAAGAATGTTCTGTCGACGCGTTGAAAACAAAGGATTATGACGTCACGTGTTCTTTCTCTGTGGTTTCGACGAAATGCATGCTGGGAATGGAACACCGCCAGATTTCGTGGCCGTAAGTGCGAGATTCGTCTGGACATCGCGTGCGCGCACACACACACAAACATTGCCTTTTATAAGTATAGATAATGAATTTGTCTAAATATGCAGTTTGTGCTTCCAACCATGAAACTCCCTTAGAGCGCCTCCCCCACCCCCTCCTGAGCGACCAATTTTTCTTCGAAAGAAAGGTAAACATTGTAGAGAGGTGTTACTGTATTAAAATAAACCCGCGAAAACCGTCACGCTTTTCCCAAGTTTGAAAATACTTATAATACTAAATGGATTATAAATAAGGAAATAAGACATATGTCCTTATCGTCAGGGTTGCCATAATTGCAAAGTATTGATACGGGACGTTAGGTGCTAAATAAATAAAACATGAAAAAAGTGGGTACGTAATAGCTTATTTTACTTGGATAAAAAAATGAATAAAGTTTTAGCATTTTTATAAAATGAACACGTAGAATAATAAAAAAAAGATGCGAGGCTAATCCTTTTTAACTCACTCACTCTTTAAAGCTGATTTTACTTTCTTAATTATATCATTTTCTTCTTTCACATAATTATAAAATTGGGCGCAAGTCATTTTAAAATTATAATGACTCAGAGCTTAGGAAATAAACGGGACAAATAATTATACGGGTCTGAGTAGTGAAAGACGGTGACAGTCCCGTATACACGGGACAGTACTTTTCCGTTAGCCGGGCGAAGCGAAAAATCGCCAAATAATGTATAATTCCGCCAAATTTCTTACAACCATTCTCTTAGCGACTTGGCTCGCGTTTGGTTCACAATTGGCGACATTTGCGCCCGGCTAACGGAAAAGTACCCACGGGACGTATGGCAACCCTACTTATCGGAGCTGCAGAACTCACAACCCATCTCTTATTATAGGAAAAATCGAAAATTGGCACTCTTCCGATTTCTTTATGTTTTTCTTTCGTCTTTACTTTCATACTCTTTAGCTTTATTTTTAAGTCTTTAGCTTTATTTTTAAGTCTTTAGCTTTATTTTTTAAGTTATATATTATCATTACATATTATTTAATTTTTTTACTTTATTTCTCTTATCTATACTTATAAAAGGCAATGTTTGCGTGTGTGTGATGTCCAGACGAATCTATCGCACTTACAGCCATGAAATTTGGCACACAGGTAGTCGTAATGGTGACTCAATGCACCTCGAAGCCAGAATTTTAAAATTTAATCTAGAAATTTTTTTGTTTAATGTTTTGTGTGGTTTTGGTTCATTTTTGGCACGTTTACGGCTGTAGTATCTTTTCTAATTATCGTTGAAAAACAATCAATGCTACATCGGATAGAACAAACAATTTTTGTTCTAATGAAGTTTGTTTTGAATTTTTAACATAATTGACTGAATTTTGAGAAATTTTTAAATAATATTCACTTTTCATTTATATTTTTAACTTTCAATTCTTATTTTCTTGCATCCGACTTTCTAATAATGCTATCATTTTCAATTTTTTTTTAGGTATAAACCGGAATATTTATCCCTGTTTTTAAACAAGAATGGTTAAAATATCTTTTTTCTCCGATTTTCTATGAATATTTTTATTGATGAGTTCAAAACATTTTCTCTCGCATATCCAAATCGACAAAGCTTTCGTCCGACCCAAGGTTACTCTGAGTTCCCAGAATGCATTTCAACTATCCGATTGGCTGGCGGTATCAAGCGAAAGTCACGTCATACTCTCGATCATTTTATTGTGTCAGCTAATCTTAATTACTTCATTTGACTGATCCAAGAATCATTTGATTTATTTGTTTTATAAGTTTGATAGTCGCGCATATATGCTGATATCGTTAGTTAAAAGAAAGTTCCTGCGTGTACTTTAACTAAAAATCGAGGGCGAAATCAATACTATATATATATATATATAAAATGTATTCGTTGTTGTAGTCGTTAAATAACAAAAACAGACCGAATTATATTCTAATTTTCATTTTATTATGGGAGAGTGACGGACATGCGTGCATATTAGTTGAAGTTTTTTTGTAAAAGTGTACAGAAAATCCCCGATTCTCTCAGATAAGGGAATAACAATATAACACGCGATCAAAGTGAAGGGAATATTGGGTACTTTTAATAAATTACGTAAGAGTTTTAGGGAAAAAAGTCTAGCGCCAAGGAGACGCGTCATTATTTTCGGTGGGCACGTGAAAGCTATTAAAATATTCTTTTAGTAATAAATATGACAAAACGAGAGATTTAATATACCTCCAGCACGGGAAAAGAACGAAACTGGAGTTTTAGAAAAGTGATTTTGGAATACATTAAGATTTTTAAATATATAATATTAGAATTTGAAACAAAATTAAGTGAGATTATTATATATATATATGAAATATTTTCGATATTATAGTCGTTGAAAATAAACATAGGCCGAGTAATTAACTAATTTTCATTTTATTATGGGAGAGTGACGAAATGTACGTACATCTTCGTTTAAGTTTCAAGCCAAAAAGGGGACAGGAAATCCCTGCTTTTTCTCAGGTAGGGATTTAACAGATAGACACGTGATCAAAGTGAAGGGAATAATAGCTATTTTTAGTATATTACGTAAGTGTTTTAGGGAAAATGCAAGTCGCTGATTTCGCGAATTGTGTGCGCGTGGAAACGATTAAAATATTCTTTTAGTAATAAATATGTCAAAACTAGAGATTTAATAAACCTCCAGAGCGGGAAACAGAACGAAACTGGAGTTTGAGAAAAGGGATTTTGAAATACTTTAAGACTTTAAAATATATAATATTAGAATTTGAAATAAAATTAAGCGAGATTATTACATATATATATATATATATGTAATAATCTCGCTTAATTTTATTATTATATATATATATATATATATTTTGATTTCGTTTGCAAAACTTTGGTCTTTTTTTCTTTTTGTTGAAGTCATTATGCCACGGGCAACGCCGTGCGCGTACTGCTAGTTACAAATAAATTATTCAGATAATCTTTCTTTAGAGAGGAAAACGAACATATTTAGAATAGCTTATATTCTTAGACACGTTCTTCATCTTCAACTGGAAACGGAGTAGGTAAATAGACATTTAAACGTGAGCATTTAATGTTGTTAAAATGGAGAACCACATGGCATCTGACATCGAATGTATGAGTTTTGGGGTTACAGGAGTTAAAGGAAAAATTAAAAAATATATCTTTCACATTACGGTTCGTTTGTTGGTTTCTGAGTTGATGAGCCGCCATAATTAGTAGCTGTAGACTGAATTTTTTAAATAAGGAATATAATAAGTTCAAAGCAAAATTTCAGTACTGAATCTACATCGTCAGCTTTACTTTCATGTGGATTGTTTTTCTTCCATATTTAATGAAACTTTAATGAAGTTACTAATTGTCTTCTTCCGCTTTAGGGAGTAAGTTGAAATAAGAATTGTCGGATGATGCTAATTTGAGATGCCATTACCGGACTGTAGAAGTAGGACAACTTCCTACTTCTAC
The DNA here is from genome assembly GCA_013235015.1 of Araneus ventricosus. Taxonomy (NCBI): domain Eukaryota; kingdom Metazoa; phylum Arthropoda; class Arachnida; order Araneae; family Araneidae; genus Araneus; species Araneus ventricosus. The sequence goes on along the minus strand of BGPR01022787.1, from coordinate 18,567 downwards.
AAGCTTGCCTGATTTTTGAGGTAGAGTTACGTCTCTCCATAGTGGTCTAATGGTGTGGAAAGGAAAAAATTATTACGCTTTTCGCGTTAAAGTTAAACGCTTATAGCTCCGCAACCAAATAACATAGAGAGTTGGTTTTAGTTTCATTTAACAGAGAAAAGTACACATTAAAGATTACAATAATAAATTTAGAATTTGTAATTACGGTTTAGTCACAGTCAAGTTGCAAAGTTGGTGAAAATCACGAAGAATTTTACATAGATAGAGTCACACTAGACTAATAGTCACTATAGACTATAGAGTTAATAGTCAAACAGAGCTACTTTAGTCACAAAAAGTCACAGTTGAGTGAGGTAAGTAAGCCTACGCCCCTCAATCCAAGCGGCCGTTTCGCAGTGACAGCCTCACGTCGATTTTTTTTAAACCTTTCGTTTTCTCGTATACGAAGTATAAAAGAAAAAATATTGTAATCCTCAAGAAAATACGACCTCGAGACTTTGATGAATCTCCGCATTTTAGTCGTCCCAGAGTCCAAAAAACACATTTTTGAAATTATGCCTATTTGTGATCACTGTAACTCAAAAACACATCAAGCTAAAAGGATAAAAATTGATACACCAATTTTTATCCAGAATTATAGACCTGTATCAAAGTTTAGACCAAAATCCGTCAACGATATAACCATCTGTTGGTCTGTATATTCGTGTACTAGCAGTACGCTCACGGCGTTGCCCGTGGAATCAGGACTTCAACAAAATGAAAAAAAAGAAGAAAAAAACCGCCCACAATGACACGAAAAAGTTTTGAAATCAAAATCAAAACAAAAGATAAAAATTATTGGTTTTCCCGCTTATTTTTCTTCGCAATAATGACATTTGACAGTACAGAGTAAAAAATAAACCGATATTTTCGAAAAAGTTTTGTTTTAGGATTTAAAAGATTGATTCCTATAAACCAGGTAAAATGTTAAAGAATGAAAACCGAATGAAATCTTAAACGATTTCAAATGGAACAATACGCCTCGAAAGATACAGAGAAACATAATTTCTATAGTATTTAAATAGATCCAAAATGAATCAAAGAAGAAAAGAAAAAGATAAAATCTTTCACTTCAGATTTAAACTTTGAAGCCATATTATGTAAATAGCTCCTTGAAATCATATTTCATTTCTTCTAGTCTTCTCTAACTAAAGATATCAGCCGTTTGATTTGATTTGATTTGTAAAAGGGTTTTTTGGGATTTTCAGATACAAAGGCTATTATCCCCTATTCATTCCAAAGTTCTTTTCACTCCGTAATCAAAAAAGAAGGAAAAATTGCCATCATTGGTCTAGAACTATAGACGATTTGATTCGGTCAAGACAAAAAAAATGGCGTCCTCCTAGGGCTTCCAAATTCTCTTTTTTTCATATCAGCCGTATACTCAACTGCCAAACAGTATAAAAACAAACAAATTAAAAGAATTATCTGTCGACGCGAAGCAAAGGGGTTTTGTCGCCACGTGATTTCGACGAAATTCATGTTGGGAAAATACGTCACGCGACCTTGATTAGAACCTATTGAAGAACCGTAAAGAGAATTTTGAGGCGAAAATTTTTTAACACTTCAGAAAAAAATAATTAAAATTCAACCAACAGTTCAATTTTAACCATGTTTGTCTTAAATCACAGAGGAACGTTATGTTTATTACTTCAACAAATTTCAAATTTATAACAAAATTAGAACGGCGGATGCAAGAGATTGAAATTCCAAACAAAGTTTTTTAGGCTTAACTGACTTACGTTAGAAATTCAAAACTAACTTCATTACAATGGAAATCGCGTGCTCTTTCCGATGGCGTATCTATTTTTGACATACAGTTATCCGAAACCATGCTATTGAGAAATTAGTGCGAAAAATCACCCAAAACAACACAAAACATTAAATTAAAAATTTTCTAAATTAAATTTTAAAATTTCGGCTTCGAGGTGCATTGAGTCACCATTACGACTACCTGTGTGCCAAATTTCATGGCTGTAAGTGCGATAGATTCGTCTGGACATCGCACGCAGACACACAAACACACACAAACATTGCCTTTTATAAGTATAGATATACGAATAAGATGACTCGAAAACACAACTGCTTAGAGAACTGAAATTTGGTATGCGGTCTTGTAAGCAAAAGTGCAGATCTGTGTCAAATTTTGGACCCAATCGGTAGAAAAGAAGTCAAAATCTATACTTGGTTTTCTTCAGTATACAACGAAGTACAAACGGGCCATATTGTTTCACGATACGCAAAAGTAGAAAAAGGGGGGGGGGGGGCACTAAAGCCAGGTTGTAGTATTTCCGATAAAAGACGAAGGCTGCAATAATTTAGCCTCGATGAATCCAGAACGGAGCCTCCGTGAATCCAGGAGGTCATTCACGGAGCCTCCAAAATGCACTATCGTCTGCTTCGACCCCCTACCCCCCACACGGGGGAATTTCGCTTTTTAGAGAGAGCAACCTCCCCTCCCCGTCCTGATTCCACCAATCTAACCTCAACTCCTTCTCAAATTCTACCTCCCCCAACGCTCCCCCCACACGGGTGATTTATCGTTCGCCTTGAAGGAACATATTTCACTTTTATGACCGAACGAGCTGAATGGAAAAGCAACGTCTTTGGAATTCCAACTTCGCCGTTTGTCTACCCTAATTTGACGAAGGTGTTTGACATCTCGTGTTTTAAAAAAAAGTTCCCGCTTTAAGCTGAACATTCACGATCGCTTTGCAAATTCGGTGGCTCCGTGCCAAACCCGACCATCAATGGAAAATTCGATAAGAATTAGCATGGCGTGGTCGAAAGGTTAGAAATATAACTCCTCTCCAAATCCATTTGGACTGCCAGGCCACAAATGCTGAAATGCGACCGGTTTAGATACGTGGGGGAGGGGAACTGAGGCATTGTCGGGAGCGAAAAACCACAAACATGCAGGGAATCCCGTTTTGAAAGTGAAGTTAAGGGTAGGTTCAGCAATCGTAGGGGATAGAAGTGACCGGGGCCGGATTATTAAATATGCAAAAAGTAGGCAACTGCCTACGGGCCCGCCATCTTTGGGGTGTCTTGAGATTTTTTTGCTGTGGTTTCAAAATAATTTAAATTTGTGTTTTCATTAAATCCACAAAGACGTGCGCTCCACTTATTTCAAATTAAATTCAAGCATCGGTTAAATTTTGGAACATTATTCTACCAACATTCTTAATTAATTACCTTTTCAAGCTTTATGTTATGTTGCTTTATAATAATAAAAAAATTTATTGCTTTATAATTTAAAAAAAAAAATGTCCAATCCTTTTCAGTAAATAGAATTTACATTATGTTAAAAAGTGCTGTCGTTTTTTCTGACTATTTTGTATCAAAAGGTTCCGCTCAAAGGGCTAATACTGATAAAAAAAAGAAAAAGAAAAGACATCTATTCCTTAAGTGGAAGTACAAGGTCAGTATCTCATAATTATCTAATACAAAACCAACAAAGTTTTTAAGAAGTAAGTGGCTTTTAATAAAATAGGTGCATTTGTGTTGGCAAAGGAAATGTGCATACTTGCAACTACCTTTAAAAGCGTACATAACGAAAAATTCCAAATAAATATTTAAAATCCAATTCCTGTTGTGTAATTCGACATTTACAGCATAACGTGAATAATTAAAATGTTAACGATCAACAGCGGTCTACGAGGCTTTATCATAAAATTTATGTATTTATTTATTTAAAGAAAAGCACACTACAGAGAAAACTCCATTTACAGAGTGCTATAAACAACAAATACACAAAGAACAAAAGCCGCAACGAGTAAATAATTTTTTTTAAAAAATGCGCAAGAAAATCAAAAGTTGAACACAGAGAATTCACAAAATTAAAAAAATTTTGCAAACGCATATATAATTAAAAACTAAAACACTTAATC
>BGPR01022786.1:13865-24961 GCA_013235015.1 Araneus ventricosus | reverse complement strand
TGTAATGATTATCAAAAGCATTATGTGTTGCGTTACAACTATCAATGTTGCAAATGATATTTTGATATATCAATTAGATAAAAATTTAGCTTAGGTAATCTTAGATGGCATTAGAAGATGAAAGCAATTGGAAAATGTTTTTTCAGAAAAAGGAAACTAATTAAGAAAATGCAAAATATCAAGATATTTTCTTATTATTTTGCTAGCAATTAGTTTGCTAAGCCCTTGTTAAAACAATGTGAATAGAAAGCTGTACTAAAAGAAAGGACATAAAATGACGTTAACTATTTACCATTTGTCGTCAAATTCCATGAAGAAACATGCGTTTTATAAAATTAAAACATAAAAGAACCCTTCCTTGTCTTTTTTAATTCGAAAATAACAGCTTAATAGCTTTAAAAAATAAAATGAGTCAACGGAATCTTCTGGAAATTTTATTCACGAATAGAAGACAGAAGCAGCGCAAGTCTCTATTAAACAAAAATGTTTAAAATATCTCAACTTCCTTGTGGATGACAGACAAAGGCAATTAGGTCCGTTGTTATAACTGACGTCAAAGGATGGGCAATGAATTTTTTATCATCTGTTCCCAGATTACGCACATCACCATAATTATGTGGTTATCGTGTGCTTAATATTAAAATGGAGCTTCAAAATGACAGGAATGAAACATTCTTGATGTCTATTATCTTGCCGATAAAACCCATGCATTTATTTCCAAGAACAGGTATTGTAAAATAATAACTATGATGCTGCTATTGTAGGGATGGACCGTCAGTGCTGGAATGAAACTTTAATAGAATCGATCAACAATGGAACATCAATTAGATAAAAAATAAAATAAATGGCGATTGAGAAATTGTCAGATTTAATTGAAGACATTCGCATTCCTTATTAAAAAATTTTATATAGGGTAAACAAGACGGTTATTGGCACTCTAATCTTTAATTAATAAACTTTCATGTTAATATTCAGTTTCACCTACCCTAGAGTAATTCCGGAAAAGTTACAACGAAGAACAATTTGATGGAATGATTTTTATTGTTTTTTACCATGAATCGATTGTCTAAATATTGCCTTACGGATAGCACTAACTGTCTTGCCTACCCTATTTGAACTGAAAAACACTCTACTACACTGTCTTAAATTTTTATGCTGAACTCGATTTGAACACTTTTTCCCCTGTTATTATATGTCCTAAACTTTTCTAACCCATTACATCCAGCAGATTTGCTGATGCTGAACTTGATTTGAACACTTTTTCCCCTGTTATTATATGTCCTAAACTTTTCTAACCCATTACATCCAGCAGATTTTCTTAAATTTGAGTTTGTACTAAATCATCCGACTTAGAAATATATCTTATTTACATAAAATCCGTCATTTTATTTTACTGGGAACCACTTTCATGTTTTGTTGAAGTAAGTTGGAAAAGTAAAACAAAGCAGAACATTGGTTTTGCATACCATCCGCAAAAGATATAATCCATACCATCATCAAAATTTCAAGCATATGATTTTTAAAAATGAATGATTTGACACCTTTATTATTAAAGAATATCCTAACTATGAAAGGCAGTATTTGAAAATTGTTACAGACTTGGTTGACTAATCACTTCAAAAATAACCTTGCAAAGTTATAAATACCATTCATTTATAAATGTTCGATGTGATATGACATCCTCCAATAGCTTACCAGAAAAAGAACTTTCTCACATCCCCAGCGTCAGACAGCTGATATAAAGGGGTCGAAAGTTAGTTAATCAGTGAAATAACAGGATTTACACTACCGACATCGCCAAGACGTCGCATTCATCACAAAATGAAACCCGGACGATATCTACTGGGTATCCAGACCCATCTCACACTCTTTGCAGTATGTCAGGTCTTAGGATTTGAATAACAGAATTGACACTACCGACATAGCCAAAACGTCGCATTCATCACCAAATGAAACCCGGACGATATCTACTGGGTATCCAAACTCATTCAACTGGAAGGGTTTTCCATTCCACTTAACAAAAGAATATCAGAACATTGAAATAACACCTTGATCTTCTACGTACCCTCATGGGAAATACATTTTTGCAGTTTATTACATTAGGATTGATTGGAGAGGGGGAGCACATATGAAGAGATAGGTTGTGATCTGCTGTGGGGCTAATTAATCTGAAGCAGCCAAATTATTAGCACGCCCCCAAAATAAATAAATGAATAAAATATTGCCAGAAAGTATCAAAATTACAAGATCAATAAACTGTCATTCTGAAAGTTTATTTTGAATACAGTAGAACACCAGGAATCCGAACACCTTTTTAAAATTTAATAAAAGATTTCTACTGAAAAATGAAAGAAAAATAACAATTACGAATCAGAAACAAAGGTAGTGTTTATTCCTAACTTAAAAGAAGTATTCGAATTGGTTTTTAAGAATGAATACAGCACCTTAATTAGTAGAAACAAACTCAGATATATTCTTTTCACCCTCAACTTGTTTGCCACTGTACCGTACGAATCGCCGCATGCTCTTTCGGTACGCTTTCAAAGAGCACTCAAAGTCAATACTCTACTGCATTTGTGCATCACGAGTATTTTACCGAAATTCCCGGATAATCCGAATTCCCCGGAATCCGAACAATGGTCATCCCCAATTAGTTCGGATTCCCGGGATTCTACTGTACTTTTAAGGCGGCCATCCACTACACAGATAAACTGGATTTTTTGGAGCGCGAGAAGGAAAAAGCCTTAAAAAACTATGGAAGTCAGCCAAATGGCTTGTGGTGTTGGAATTCCGTCTGGACTGAAATTGGAGCGAAAACGCTGGAATTTAAAGTCTTGCTTCAGAGGGACCCTGAAAGAGGCTAGCGAAAAGAACAATACCTTGCGTAGATTGAAGCCTCGCTTTGAGGGTAGCATAAATTAAAATCTGCTGACTGGGGAAAATCGAAGAGCGATGGACAAGTTGCTGTAGAGAGGGGAAAAAGATTTCTTCCCCTATCTTCGTACAGAGTTAGTGTCCTTTTAAATATTAAGCGAATGGCGTGCCTGTATTTTTTGATTAAAATGGGTGAAAAAAACCGGGTTTGGGATAAATGGCATGGCTATCCTTCAAGTGAATGGGCGGCTTTATTCAGAATGACCTGAATGCTCAAATGAACGTATACCAATCGAAACGATTTGGTGGTATAACACGAAGATAAAATCACTTTTCATCACATATTTTAGATGATAATCTTTCATGGAGTTACCAAGGAAACTCCCAATTTTTTACTGTTAAAATTTATTAAACAATAGAAAGCATACATGCCCGATTCAAAAGATTCAAACCACTTCCTCACAACTGTCAAACATTTCGCGAGAACGAGGAAATATTTTTCGAGCAATAAAACGAAAATCTTCAATTGAAAGATTTTGTAATTCTGACAGTTTGCCACTACTAGATTTCCTTTTTTAAAACTAATATTTTGACATGTTACGCAAATCCATTATGTTTGATATTCTTACTTGTGATTAATGAACATTCTTAGAACCTCAAGGTGTTCTGTTACTTTTGTTGCTCTCAGAAAATTGAGTTACTTCTTATTATTTCATCACTTTGCTCATGAGAACGCCATGCTGGGCATATTTCCCCCGAATTCCGCGTCTGTTAACGTTCGTCGTATAATTAGAGAATTCTCAACGTCCAAGACAGTTTTGAGTGAAGTAGAGATGCAAGGTTATTGCTAAGGGTCAACTGGTGTTTCCGAAAACTTATTCACTAGTTGTTGTATCTTTGCCTTGTCAAACTTTATGCTGACTTATTAATAACTAGCCGATTTCGGCGACCAGCTTGATCGCCAGAAATAAAATTTCAACTGAATCACTTAACCTGAGTGACGCAGTACATCATTAAAAGATAAATTAATGCAGAGTATGGATGCTAATATCAAACAGTACAGCTCAGAAAGAGCAAAAAATAGCTTTTCATTACCAATTTTATTATATAAATAGCCGCCTTCGGTGACCAGCTTGATCGCCGGAATAAAATTTCAACTGAATCACTTAAACTGAGTGACCCAGTACATCATTAGAAGATAAATTAATACAGAGTATGGATGCTAATATCAAACAGCATAGCTTATAAAGAGCAAAAAATAGCTTTTTATTACCAATTTTATTATAAAACTAGCCGCCTTCGGTGACCAGCTTGATCGACAGAAATAAAATTTCAACTGAATCACTTAACCTAAGTGACACAGTACATCAATAGAAGATAAATTAATGCAGAGTATGGATGCTAATATCAAACAGCATAGCTTAGAAAGAGCAAAAAAAGTTTTTAATTACCAGTTTTATTATATAACTAGCCGCCTTCGGTGACCAGCTTGATCGCCGGAATAAAATTTCATCTGAATCTCTTATACATAATTTTATATTTATGGTTTCCTTAACAAAGTAGTTTTAGCATTTAAATTGCTATAGACATTTAACCCGCGTCCTTTTAGTAGCCTTGCGCTTGTTCTGTTAATTGTCTACATTAACGTAAACTACGGATTTGATTTCAACATTAAATTGGCGCGGTGCATTTTACGTCTAGCAACATGCTAATTGGCTTAAAACACGCTGATAAAAAGAATTCAAACATAGCAACGATAATCTTTCAGTTTACTGGATTATTTCATTATATACTTACCATGTTGAGGATTTCATTTACAGATTTCACAGAAAAATTGATCAAATAAAAGAAGAAAGTTAAATCTAGTAAGATAATTTCTTGGCTATCAACATTGGAAGAGAAACACGCAATTAAATATTTGTTTAAACAATGAAAACGGTTTGAGATGCGTTGCAACAATGAAAAGTATTGTTGTAAATTATGCCAAAAATATTTGTAAAATGTTATTAAAATTAGAGAAAAATCGTACTACAACTTTATTGATATCATTGAAAAGATAATTGTTTGCGATTTCAGATGGTGTAAAAATGATTTTGGTGGTGTAATATTTTCGATAGTTATTAAGGAAAAACCGCCAAAATTTCGCTTATTTTTTAATTAATTTAAATTCTAATTAAAATTTGAAACAAAAAAATTCTGCTAGGTGCACATTCCACACCCTTCAAAGAATGTTCGTGCCAAATTTCGTAGCTCTACGTCCAGCGGTCTGCTTGTAGACCGCCAACACACAGACACACACACATTCTCCCTTATTATTAGTAGAGATAATAATAACAATTTTTGAAAAGGCATGCGAAATGTTCTCTCGGCACAAAATTTCACTAGTATGTACTGCAAGTGATGCGCTCTGAAGCCCCCCCCCCCAAAAAAAAAGAAAAAAAAATTAATATTCGTCAATAAACGGTGATGCGCCAATATCTGTGGTATTTTTGCAGATATTTTATTAAATAAATCAAGAAAATTTTATTGCATTGTTGTTAAAACAAAATTCCCTAAATCAGATAGCTGTAAAAATAGATTACAGATTATAAAAATTTTCAGATAGCTTGACTTATTTTTAATTTTTTTTTCGCTCTCACAGAGCGTATCACTTGTACTACATTCTAGGGCAATTTTGTTTTGTTCGGAACCCTAAAACCGTCTCTAGAGACTTTTGAAAAGACAAATTTTAATTATCTGAATTCTATATTTTAAAATGGCGCGCAAACGATAAAAATTGTAAACAAGAATTTCAGAATTGAAAGTATTCTGGAAACCAAACCCAATGCACGCACAAAATGGCATCTATATTTATATTCAGCTACTTTTAAAAATAAGCATAATCTGTTTAATTATAAAAAATAAAATACAGAGAAAACAGAAGAAGTAAACAATAGTGATAACAATATACTTTTTGCGCGTCAACGCAGCAGCATCCAGTGATTGCATTATCAATACTGTCTGAATTTAACTAACCAATTAAGATTCAATCAAACAACACAAATCATGCTTTAATTAAAATTAAAACACATTAAGATAAAATAAATAAAAAGGAAAAATGGAAAGAGTGGCACTTTGAAAAAGTTCGCCATTCGAGTTCTCTTTTTGAAAAAGTGCGCCATTCGAGTTATCTTTTTGAAAAAGTGCGCTATTCGAGTTCTCTTTTTGAAAAAGTTCGCCATTCGAGTTCTCTTTTTGTAAAAGTTCGCCATTCGAGTTCTCTTTTTGAAAAAGGTCGCCATTCGCGAGTTCTCTTCCACCTTTTCCATTTTATTTATTTTATCTTAATGTGTTTTAATTTTAATTAAAGCATGATTTTTGTTGTTTGATTGTATCTTAATTGGTTAATTAAATTCAGACAATGCTGATAATGCAATAACTGAATGCTGCTGCTTTGACGCGAAAGGTGTATTGTTATCACTATTGTTTACTTCTTCTATTTTTTCTTTTTTATAATAAAATATCTTTCTTTTGTATCTTATTCGAAGTTGCTGCATTTTTGCGCCATTTTGTATAATAAAAAGTTTAATTTTTAATATCTCTTGTTACATTACTTCACTTGTACTTTTTAAGCATAATCTATATATATCATATAGATTTTTTATATGCTTGTGTACGCACATTTTATGTGGAAGAATCTTTCCGCCTGCAATCCAGCAGTCTACAACATAATATTTTCATGTTAAAAACTCAAAGGTGAGTTTTCAGTGACCTATTCTATACTCTGACTTAACCTTTGACGTGTTAATACAATGCTCATTTCTATGAACATTTCACTTTGTCTGTGTTGACATCGGTAATGAAAAAAAGATATCTTTTTCCTAACCCACTGCCGACTTTCTCATTGTTTTCCTGTCTGTTAAAGAGAGAGAGAGACAGAGGTGTTGCAACTCGACCGTTGCTCCGCTTACAAAAGTAAATCCAGCATTTCAAACTAGAGTTGAGAATGCGTAAGTTCATTATAAAAACTTTTATGCTCAGTCTTCGGTATTTAGATATGCGATCTGACACACAAACGGCCGTCTCCTTTGTTTCAGTAACGGAGTGCTGACCGTTTTATTCACTTTACAACATCCGTTTGCGCATCGTTAATAATAGGCTGCAATCTGTCTATCTCGAATCTCGTACAGAATAGAGAGAAAAAAATTAAAATAGAGAAGTTGCGAAGTTTACAGTTTACCGAAGAAAGGTTTTTTGACAATGTGCCCTCTTAGTATACTAAATTTTTAAAAAAATTAAATCCATGTAACTTTGTAAATATAGTCGACGTTCGTTATAACGACCACACATTATAAAGACCATTCCATTATAAAGACCAGTGATAAAATCCCCAACTGTGTTTCCCTATGCACTATGTTATTTTACTTCCGGTATAACGACCGTCCAGTGTCGTCTAATCCCAATACAACGTCCGACTTCAGCGAACACCCTTCCCGGTATTTTTCCAAAAAGAACATGTTTCTAAACTTATATGACCTTGATTATTGTATTGCCAAGCTTCGTAGATGTAGAGTCTTCAGTGTTACAGTTCAACTTTGAAAGGGGGGAGGTAATTACCACTCACCACAGCGCGGAAATTAGAATAGCCTAGAATAAAAAAAATTTCAAGTGCGATTGAGACTTTAAAATGTTTTTCTGAAAGGCAGAACATTATTTATCATCTTTAACTGAAATGGAAAATTATGTTTTGAGAAAAGCACATATGCAGAAAAGACAAACTACCATTTCTGATTTTTTCTTTAGAAAATAAATGTTTTGTAAGTATATAACACCCTTTATTTTACTTTAAAATCTATTTTAGAAATATATTTTTAATTGATAAAATCTTATTTTTAATGCCAATGATAAAAAATAAGTTGAGTATTTAGTTGGAATCTCTTTAAAAATCGCCTATTTATCTGGAACTGCTAAGCGTGCATGTGTACAGTTTTGAATTATATCCACTATAGCGACCACTCGTTATAAGGAGCTTTTGCTGTGGGACGCAGAGGGTCGATATAATGAGCGTTGACTGTATATCTGATTGAAATAAATCATGAAAATGATTGGAAAGCTTATGTCTGATTTTTGCGCCAAAAAAGGGAAACCAGACCAACCTCCTCGTCGTTCTGTCAGTTTTCTACAGCTTTATCGCTTTTAAAACTTTAACGAATGAATCCTTGATATTGTTTAGCAACGGATTCGGAAACCCTCCGCGCTTTTGCGCATGCGCCGGGCGAAGTTATTTTCATCAACATAGGGAGAAGGTGTAGAATGGAAGGGTGATGTTTACATTTTACTGAGCGTGATCTTACAAAGAACTCCGGAAATGCGCTCATGTAACTCACTGCCTGACACTCCTTTCCGGTGTAAAATCGCCCAAAAGTGTTAGTTTCGGAATCCGTTGCTGAACAGTATCTAGAAACATCTTTAAAAGGAGGTATTTGGATTCAGTTTTATATTAAGAATTAGGTGAAAGGTCCACAAATTTTAAAGCAAAGTTTTTAAATTTCATAATTAAATTTTGTTAGTAAAAACTGAGATACAATGGGTTACAATAAAATACTTTCGAAATAAAAATGGAAAATGTATTCAATAACGGCTGATAAAGAAAAGAAACAGCAAAGAATATCTAGATAATTTTCCAGAACTACAAATGTAAGGCCGTCGATATAAATTCCATGTGCATTAAATGGTAAAAGCGAGAAAGTGAAAAATAAAATATCGGGAATATTCTCTCCTAAAATTATGCCCTCCCCCTTTATAACACGTACTCATAAATGATTTTACAATGATGTTACACAACCAAACATCCGTTAATTTTGAATTAAAAAAATGAGGATAATATAAATTATCATAATGTGAATGTGATCAGCAATTTTAAAAATGTAAAGTTAAGCATTTACAGCACTTATTATTTTTAACTCGATTCGTAAATGATCGTAATTTCGATTTGTAAAAGTATATATAGATTTGATGGATATACATTGTTTTTGCATAAAATTAATGTAAAAACGCACTTTTTGAATAATATTTCTAAAAACGGTTATTTTTAATACTAGAAAAAATCACCCGTCATGGTATGACGGGTGCAAATTTCCTCTTCATTCGATCGATTTCCCATCAAATTTGACGTGTTTAAATAGATATATATGCGAGAGAAATGTATAACATTGGTTGAAAACAAATAAACTAAACATATGTTTTATGACAGGAAATATTTTTTTATTTACATATTATTTACATGTCTTTATTCAAAAAACCTCTTGGGAAACAATATTCCGTGTGAAGTATTTTTCGTTGTTTAACAATTTTATTATAATTCAATAACCATGAAATTCTCAGCTTGTCAAACGTAAGTCAAAAGTTAAAATTTCAAAGGAATTCTTTTTCGGAATTCGAATCAAAACAAAGCACTTCTCTGCTTGTCGAACGTTGCCAAAAAATATTATCAAATTATACCATCACGATTGCAATAAATAATCAGACACATCGTGGCTTCCAAACTATATCACGCACATGATATACCACTGACGTAATTACTAATTTCTATTAAAAAACGGAAATTAATTTGAAATATATGATTAATATATTTTAGAATTTCTCCGGAACAATTTATCACAGCGAGATAACTTTTACATCAATCGATAGAAAATAAAATTACTGAAATTCAGGTTCTCTAACAATGAAATAATGCTGTTTAACGTCTCGCAGTGCTATGGCGCGAGTTTTATTGTTGGTGACGTCAGAGCGTTACCGAGAGACAGATCTGGGCTATTTTATTAGTCATATAAACTTTGACTCTAACATAAATCAGAAGAATATCCGAAAAATTTCACTTCAATTCATCCTGAGGGTAGCGTAATATTTTTTTTTTATGAAGGTAAACATTATTTGGAAAAGTACTTGCATCTGAAGGAGTTGATCCAAAATTTGTAACAGATCCACGATTTTACTATTCCGTTACCTTTCTACTTTCTCATATACGAAGTATACAAAGAGAAAGTATTGTAATCGTCAAAAAATTCGAACTCGAGATTTTGACGAATCTCCACGTTTCAGACCTCCCTGAGTCCGAAAAACACAATTTTAGAATTATGTCTGTCTGTGTGTCTGTCTGTGAACACGATAACTCGAAAACTATTAGAGCTACGGGGATAAAAAATTTTATGTGATTTTTGCACATAATTTGTAGGTTTCCGTCAACTTTTGGACAAAATCCGTCTGTCGGAAATCTGCCTGTCTGTCTGTCCGCGGTCATGCGAATCCTATAACTCAAAAACTTGAATAGCAAGATGGATAAAATTTGGTACACAGTTTTATCATCACGAATGTAGGTCCGTATAAAATTTTGGGCCAAATCCGACGAAGGGTTGATTGTCTGTAGGTCTGTATAATCGCATACTTGTTTTACTTACGTACTGGAAGCAATCTCTGCGCATGCGCATGCGCAAGCTATTCAGCGAAGGCGAATGAGTTCATTTTCTCCTGTTTACGCTCGCGCACGCCTCGCATTAGCGGAGCTTGCTAGAGTGTGATAGAAAATAAATATTGCTAAGTTTTAATACATACGCATCTCTTTGAATATGATTCTTCACCTAAATATTTTACTATCACTATAATCTACAATGAAAAACCTTCTGATACTCATTGAATTCTGGGTTACAGTAGGTTCGAATTTTTTATCCACGCAGGGGGAAGGGAAATGACAAATGTTTGAGAAGTATACGAGAAAGTTTAGGGGAGGCCACTCCCGCTGGTTGAATCATCGTATTCGCAGACAGATATAAATCACAAAAAATGATTTTTCGTCCTCAAGAAGTCGGAGATTCATTAAAATTTCGAAGTCCTTTTAAAAATTCCAACAATTTATGTGTTTGTATTTTATACGCGGGTAACTAAAAAGCAAATAAGGAAAATGCGATATAACTATTCAAACGGATGTCATCTCTTGTTAATTCAGAAAATAAGCAGGTGAATGAAGGTTAAAGCAACCGAGTGTTGATGTCTTTTACCTTTTGCAGCCTTGTTCCTGACTGGTTAATAGTATTGAACGCCGGGATGCCTGGATCGCTTGCTGCGAGGAAACTGCAAGGTAAAATCCCACGCAGCGAATTGAATCACTTAGTAGACGGTAATGAGCGGTTTCTTTTGCTACTTCAACAGACACGTGACTCGGAGAAAGTTATTTCAAACATATAGAC
>BGPR01022785.1:0-22678 GCA_013235015.1 Araneus ventricosus | reverse complement strand
CCCCCCCCCACGATCGGAGACTTTTACTAAGTTTAACAAGAGACCCTCCAGAAATTTTGCACCAATTTTAAAAACTATATGATTTTTTGTTTTTCTTCAAACCCTTCATTTATTGTGCTATAAATTAAGATTTTTTACAAATTTATTCGTTTTGAGACAAATTAACTCAAAAACTATTATAGCCTGAAGAAAAATCAAAGTACCAATCTGTAGGAAATCGCACGCTTTTGAGTTTGTTAAATCACATTTAATATCAATATTGAATAGTTTTCGAAATTTTCAAGAAAATCTGAAAAGTGGGGGGGGAGGAAATCCAAGATGCCTGAATCCTCTGAGACCCAATATTTCCAAGACTATTGAAGCTGGAAGAAATATATATATATATATATATATATATAAGTATTTATTTGTAGGGAATATTACGCTTTTTAATTTGTTAAATAATTTGTAATTTGAAAACTGAATAGTTTTCGAGATATTTAGGAAAAGCTGAAAAAAGGGAGATGAGCCGCGAGCCCACCCCCCAGGACCGGGAACTTTTAATATGTTCATCATAAGCCCCTCACAAACACGTGTACCAATTTTCAAAACTTTATGATTTAGTGTTTTTTCATCCCCATTTTGGACCTTCGTTGACTGTTCTAGAAGGGAAATCTTTTACAAATGGGAAGGGAGAATTCAATTCTGTAAATGACTTGAAAAGGGAGCGATTGCTAATTTTCCTCTTCGAGTCATAGAATCGTTCGAAACCGTATAGAGGGGCAGTTTATATTATTGGGCCTCTGGTGTTGAATTTTATTGGAGTCTCTCTGAAACAGGGTGCGAAGATTCATGAAAAGTGCTCAAATTTGAAAACCATTTTTAAGAACATTAAGGCTTGCCTCGTAGAATTTTAAATATGCCTTTTCCTAAGAGATGGCGCTGATGTTTACTAGGTTGTGACGTCATCGTTTTCATCAAATTTACAACCTTCTCTCCAAAAATGAAATAAATAGAACTTTCTGGCACTTCAGGAGGACTGAAAAGGTCCCTACCCCCATACAAATTACCCTACTACCCTACCCCGCAGTTACCCCTCACATTCTTATTTTACAAAAGAGAGCAGGACCAGGGACCCTGCCCTGAAAGAGAGGGTCCTGCTTTGCCTTTGGCTATAAAGAAGGAGGATGTTAACTTCCCGTTCTGTGGGAAAATTGTATGAAATATATTTCTTTTAGCTAGTTTTAGAAACTTAGTGAAAGCAAACGCATATACTTTGATGATTGCATTTTTTTCCAAACTAAGCTTATGACGGAGTAAATTGCAAGTGTGTACCTGAATATTTGAATAATTGATGTTTCGATAACAGTAATTGTTCTTCTAAAATATTAGCGAGCTGAATTCAAATTAAAATCAGTAATATTAGTCAGCTTTCCTAGTTCAGAATTTTGCGTTGAAATAATTCATTTAAAAGTAATCACAAACATTCTATAAAAAAGGGCTACTTTTTTGCAATGAAATTCCTAAAACGCTTAATAATTGGTACACACTTAAATAAATCAAACAAATCAACTTTAAATGTCAGATTTTCTTACGGGAGGGTAAGAGGAATATTTTAGTAACAAAAATATAACATTGTATTCCATACATCTCGGAAGTTATGGCAGATATTTATCTTAATATAAATAAAAGTCATTGTGGGTATGTAAGTTTGTAGGTATGTATGTTCCCCATCTCCTAAACCACGGCACTGATTTCAACCAAACTTTGCACACTTATTAATTAAGACAAGGGGAAGATTACTGTCAACTTTTCAAAGCGCAAAAGTTAATTAAACAGTCAGTTAATTAAAAATTAACTGAAAACTTTTTTCCGCTGTAAGTTCGGAGCAAATTATCCGACGAAGATTATTTTTATACGATCTTAAAGTTCAAAATTTTACCTTTTTAATTATGCCAATTTTGTATATGCGACATTTTTCCTTCATTGTTTTATTATTTTTAAAATTTAATAAAAATTTGACACGTAGACGATTTTGAAATAAAGTAAATTTAATGATACTTAGTTGATAGACAACAGTGTAATTACTTTACCATTATTTTTCCCCCTTTTTTATTCAAATATCGTTTGACAATGTTTTTATTTTTTCTTAAAGAATTCTAAAGCTTATTTAATTAGATAAAAGAATCGATTCAGTTAATATCACCTGTCATCTTTTACCTACGTTGTCTAAGAAATAATAACTAAGTAATATTTTAATTGAAAATATATAACTTTGAGTATTGCGAGATTCGGAGTTGTGTTTTAACGATGCCTACAAGAAAACTTAAATCAATCTCTCACATTCCAACAAAGGCACACAAAGAAAGTAAAGTTTTGTAAGTAGATGTTTGACAACAGCACTCTCCAGAAATGTTGTTCACAGACAAGCTTTGGATTAATGTAAGTCGTTGTAACCTTAACCTCTGCAGTTGGGAGTCTGTGGTTTTGAATGTTTATTGTACATATTTTTATGCACTTGAGGTCTTAAAAACAAAATAAAGGTCACTTTCAACTATTCAAAGTCCAAAAGTTATTTAAAAATTTAGCAAGAATTTGGCGTTTTACAGAATATAGCTTACTAAAATGTTATCTAACAAAAACTGATTTTACACCATATTTTTTTTTTTAAATCAGCTTTTCAGTGGCTCTAATTTCATTTCCGTACAATTTTTCCCTCTCATTTTAATGAATTTTTCAAAATTAATTTTATACATACTTGCTAGCAATAGTTTTTTTAATTTGGTGAACAAAAATGCACATACGAAGAACTGTTGCCAAAAAACATTAAAATAATTCTGGAAAACACTTAAAGAAAAGTTTAAAACCAGACAATTCACAATTTATACCAGAAAAAACTTTTGATATTGTTTATTTTCATATTTTTATTAATCAAAAAGTAATTTATCTTCCCCAAATGTCCATTAAAACCTTTCTTATACATCAGTATTTGTGAATAAATTTTAGAGATCTTATATAATAAATATTACTGAGATAATTAGTTTTCGGCGTTTCTTAAAAATCGTTTGTTTCAATTCATTTTCTCATTATAATTTTAAAACGTTTCACACGATAAAAGGATTTTGTGTATTATAATATTTTATACAAAAGTATTTTAATCCTGAGCAACGCCGGGTATATGAGTTATACACAATATGTATCATTTTTTAAAAAAATTAGACATGAAAACATAAATAAAAAATATTAGACATGAAATTAAATTAATCCCCAGCAAGATCGGTTTTATTAGCTAGTTATTAAATAAAAAAATGAAACTACCATTATGAAGATATAGTTCTCGCTATTGATAAAAATGTGACTTTCTAAGCGAAACTGTAAAATGCTCCATACTCTGTGGATGAGTGGGTTGGCGTGGGTAATATATAACTAAATAAAATAAACAAACCTGAACCAGTTCCAAGCTGCTGCACACTCATATAATGCAATATTTAATTTTCGAAAAATATAGCATCACAATTTTTTCCTGTAATATTTCGCGAAAGCGATCCAAAAGAAATATCTCCAAACGAACATTTCGAAGTTACATCCCAGCTGCTTAGTCTCATCCGGTTTTGTATATTAATTATTCATGTTACTTATGGTGTTAATCATTGTGATAAACGTAAAAATAAAAGTTGGCTGAAATAGTTTCCCTCATTTTAGAAAGATTATTTGGACAATAGAGTATATTTTCTGAACTTCAACCCGAGATACTTTCAATAATGCAGGGGAGGAGAGAGTATTGCGTATATAAGGCGCGTGGTCCCGCCAATGTTAATATTAAAGGAAATTTGTGAAAAGGAAATCAAAATGAAGGAGAAAATAAAAGCAGTAAATTTTCTCACTGATTTTTTGAGGTAGATTTATCTGTATTCGTAAAACTGGAGTGGCCAATTTTTATTTGAATTAGAATTTGGTCATTTGATAAATTGACACTGAATGCCAAAAACACAGGATTTTATTTGTTACTGACATTTCAACGATAAAAAGTTAACTTAATAAAAAATAATTTAATTATTTATCATTTGCATGTATTCCTTAAGTCCTTATATATCAAATTATGCAAGGTCAAAAATAGAAAAATGCAATACATTATTTTTTTGTATGAAATTTGTTTACAGGCCCCTCAAGTCAACTTTGAACCAAGCCCCGCGTTTGTTTAGGCCGGTCCTGGGCTTGGCCATGCGGGGAGGGGAAGTATAAGGTGCCTAATTTCTGGAAATCGAAAGGACCATCCCACCTGTGATTTTTCCTTCTTGATAATATTGTTTTTCCTAAAACGTCCTTTAATATATTTGTTATTTGTTTACAGCATTGGGAATAAATTTTCCGAGAGATTCTATTTTCCGAGAAATTCTGTACCAATCTATGAGGGCACCTGAAGGAACTACGCACTTTCTCGCCGCTTAAAGCCGGCCCTAATGACTTCGATATGATATATATTACAGAAACATATAAAGGAATTTAATTTTCTTATGGAATAGTTTTTTAATGTACTTATTAAACATAAAATCCTTTCATTATGTTCCTGGAACAATACCGATTTCGATGACAGCACTGTAAGGCTTAGTGAATTTAAAAAAAAAAAAATATTTGAAGCAAGTTACTCGGGAATAAACGTGAGAGTCGTTTGATTTATTATTGATAGTTCTGTGAGCAGTAGACCTCGAGTCCAAAGAATATATATCTAAGATCCTCTCTTCTTTCCAGTCTTTAAAGGTTTAGCCATTATTTATTTTTTCGAATAGGAATATATTTATGCAAGGTTTTTCTTTTATGAGTGTTGACCAAATTACAATTAAGTTCCGTTTGCTTAAAAGCGTTTAAAACACATTACATGAAACGGAACCATTAAAACGGCCACTATCTTAAAACGAAATCATTAAAAAAAGAAAATTTACACATATCTCGTTTCCGATTAATTTAAGGAACATTCATACCAAGTTTGAAAAGAATCGATCCGAAGAATTCGACATGATTGCTTAACCGTTTAAGTGCGGCGAAGCGCTATCGCGCTTCGCTTTCTATGTACCGAAAACGCCGCCGCATTCAAACGGTTAACAAACAAATTAAACTAAAAATATCGAATGGTCGACTTAAAACGGGGCCTCCCTTTGTTCAGAGAATAAAATTTTCCGCCGGTTATAGTATTCTTAATAATTTCGTTTTGAAAATGCTTTTCCTAGCGTTTTGGTTTAAAATTTAAGTGTGAAAATATTTTTGTTAAATATAATGCTTAATATTACTTCAATTTATTAAATATAGATTTTGAATTTTAAATAACAGAATGATCAAATATATTTTTAAGCATTTCTTTTATTTTTCATTATTATTATTGCCAAATGGTGTTGTTTTTTGACAAGGAAATTAAAAGGTAAAAAAAAACAGGTATTTTCAATGTACTTCAACAATGCTTTCTTTTATATGAAATTTGCAGTCATGTTGTCTTAGCTATTTGAAACCGTGGTTTCTGTGAACTATTATGTTTCCTTCCCGCATAATTAAATTATGTATTCTCCTTTCCTTTCAGATTCAATAAACAATCCGCAGGATATTTTTTCGGAACAAAGTAAACCCATTCTATACCACAAAACATTCCCTTTAAAATGGCAGCACCTGTTTATGAATCCCGGATTTTCATTCCAATTTTGCCGTCGCTTTCTCACTTTGCTGCGGTGACAGTAGCTGTCCCATTGTTCAAAGACTTCGGCATGGAAATGTTGGACAAGGTCTTCACGGATATCCAGCATGGAAAACCAACAGCATCTAATGAAGGCAACAAAGAAGATCGCGGTTTCAACTATAACAGAGCAAAGGAAAATTTACTCCTCATACCTAGACATTTGAGAAAGAATGTGCTGGAAGTAGTTAACGTCATGCATTGGGCGGTGGAGTTTTGGAGACGTGAGCATTCAGGCATTCTCAAATTTAAGGATGGAAAAGACTTTTTTCACTGGAGGTCTGATGGAACGATAGATACAATAAAAATAGCCTCGACATTCCTGTACGACATTATCGTATGCCCGTTACAAGATTAGAAAAAATGGAAGATTGCGGTATTCGCAATTTACAACCTAACTTGTTTCACAATTGACAATAAAATACTTACCATAAAGAAGATAATTTCCTTGTTTTTTACTTTCGGCTCTTCACAAAGAAATAATTTCACTTTATTTTCCTGAACATCAAATGGTCCAACATCAATCGAACATAAAAAAAAAGCATTCGAATAAATATGGATGTAATGTAATCTAATAAAACATTATTATAAATGTATGAATCTATACTCTTTTAGTAAGTATGTTGAAGCTGTAATCTTTTTAAATTTAAACTTAACAGATGAGATAAGTATGCTATGTTTCGAAGTAAATAAACCGTTTGAATTTATTAATATCATTCATTAATAGATTCTTAAAAACTTAACTTTTAAAATATGAGAAATTATTTTCATTCTGTTTAGTTTTATGTCTTTAATACTAAAATTTTACTTGATAGTCTTCTTGTTTCAACACATACATATTACTTATATGCATAATTTCTGTCCTATCTTTGCATAATTCAAAAAATCATATAAACATTTTTCTGAAACTAACTTTCAAATATTCTTGCATTTTGTATTACAAATTTTATTCCTGATAGCTCTCCATTTCTTTAAAACTAAACTTAATTTATGTTATATATAGCTATTCTGGTAAATGATATATGTCTGCAATTAAAATATAGAATTGATGAGTTTTAAAATTCTATAAAAATAAACAGGGCGTCCGAATAAAATGGCCCTAATTTGAACATTCGATTTTAAAAAAATTATTAGCGATACGCTGGCGATATTAGGCAAAATTTGCTGTTGAATTCTTAGATTTTGGTGACAATTTTAATTTTTCGCGTATATATTAAAATTGTGGCTGTATGAGTACAAAATGCAGATTGTACAGAAACTGCCGCAATTTGTTGTATTTGCTGTGTTATCTCGCATCAAAATGAATACGATTTTCTAAACCCCATCATTTTTTCAGATGCAGCAACATTTCATGTGAGCAACAAAGTGAATATAAGCACAACTGCAGGATTTGGAGCTCAGAAAATCCCCATGCAGTACAGGAAATGCAAAGAAACTGTCCAAAAATCAATGTGAGGTGTGCTCTTTTACATGATGCAGTCATACGGCCATTTTTCTTTGCTGAGACTTCTGTGACTGCAAACATTTACCTGTACATGTTGCAAAGTTCCGAAATACTCCAAATGCAGCATTTACAACCCATTGACATCTTCCACGAAGATGCTGGGGCACGGATGTTCGAGCATTTTACTGGAACTGGACTACCGGCTGGATATCCTCAGAGCTACCAAGGGAACCCACTTGGAAGTGCACTGGTTTTTAAATAAAAACTTTGTGGGAACTGTTTTCTAATTTTACATTTTTCTTATGCTTTTTAACTGTCTACTAAGTATAGCGACCTCTCCAAATTAGGGAAATTTGATTCGGATACCTTGTATTTGAAAATTGAAAAGTATGTTTAGTGCTTGATATAGTTTCCAAACATATTTGCACTGTTTTATTGTGTTGATAATTTATTATTATTTCGCAAATCTTCGACTAATTAATGATGTGTTGTTTGTATTCAGTGAGGGTATTCTCTTGATTAAATAATTTCAAACCCATCAGAGTTCAAATGGTTCTAAAAATAATCTAGAACCTTATAAACTCTATTTTCCTGAAAACAACTTTTATTCTTCCTTGTTGCAGAAAGCAAGAAATATATGTTGCTATTTAATGTCCATACACTCACAAAGGAATATTTTATAATATTGTACTGTCCAAAACGAAAAAACGCCACCCCAGATCTCTATTGGATTCTCGCTTGGACAGCCAACGAAGAAGGACGTGTTTTTTCGCCCATCCTCGACAGCTAGACTAGCCCTGATGCGAACGTGTTTTCATACGTGTCTACTAATTGGAAATCTCTTTACATCCGATTGGATATTAACGAATCAACTTGGAATTGTACTCCAGACTGTTTTATAGTCTGGGGTACTACTTTCTAACAGATTATTGGAAATTATTTTCACCTTTTTAGGCAATATTGGACTTAGTCATTTTTTCACCCATGTGGTATGATGGCTGAACAAGTTTCGAAGAAGGATATGGGAATGGAATTTTCTCCTTGAGCTTAAGGAACGGAGTAAAGAAAAAAAAAGAATGGAAACCCCCTACTGAGCAAGAAATAGCCACCTGCAAGGAAATTCAGGAACAAGACCAGCGGAAAATTCTAACTAGACAGCATCTCAGGAAGGCCAGAAAACGATTGGAGAAATCAAATCCGAACTCGGATTTGAAATAAAATAAGTAGATTTAGTAAGTCCAGTAATATTTGAAATAAAAAAAGTAATGCCTCCTATATATTACTTAATGCAAATGCATAATAATTGTAAGGTTCCTCTTAAATTTCCTGTGCTAACACATATAATGGCAATGTGAACAGCTTTTAAGTAATCAAAGTAACATCACAGAACTTATTCCTGATTATATCTTTATTTAATAGAAAAATTATTGTTGTTATATTTTAAAAAGTAATTTTAACACAATCTTTGGTTTGTGCGTTTTAAAACATATCAGCAGAAAGAGCAGATCAAGTTTTAAGGAGTCCACATACTTACCCTTGCATTTTGAATTGTCAGTTACTAAGATTTAGTTCATATAATTTTTCTTAGTTATCTTTTCATATCATATTAGATATTTTTACTTTCACCGTTGACGAAGCATTTATCTCCGGTATTCTAAGGCGTGGGAATGTCCCATATTTCAACCTGGACAATTCCTGTTGAAGGTCATTCCAGCCAGTGCAAGGGTACCTGGCGCACTTAGGGAATGAGATTTTATGCGTCAATTCTAGGATTTCTCAAAAGTACTTTTGTGTTATAAATTGCTCCTATGGAATTTTCCCATTCCTTTTGATTCTATCAGACAGTATATGAAGTTTCAGAAACCCAAAGTTTACGGGAAAGTTTACCCTGGACTATTCCTGTTAAAGGTCATTCCAGCCAGTGCAAGGGTACCTGACGCACTTAGCGAATGAGAATTTATGCGCCCATTCTAAGGTTTCTCAAAAATACTTTTGTGTTATAAAACATTGATCCTCTGGGATTTTCCCATTCCTTATGGCCCTAATAGAGAGTATATGAAGTTTCAGCGTCCCAAAGTTTACGGGAAAGTTTGCCTATAAAACTTTAAAATTTGATATGAGCCACAAAAATGTAAAATATTAAAAAAATCTTGTCAGAAATTTTATATGGTTATCAATGTGTTAAAAATGGTTTATATATGTTCGAATGCGCATGTTTATATAGAATATAAAGACAAAGAGACATAACCTTAGCCACTTATCACTTGAGGAAAATAAAGCATAAATTGATGATATTTGCTGCTTTTGTAGACACATCATACGCCAATTACTTTATATTCATAATAACAGCTTAAAAATTTATGAAAATGTCAAAGAAGGATATACAAAGGAATACAATGATAAGTTAAAATCTACAATTTTACTAGACAGCTTAATACGTATCATTAAGATAAAAAGATTAAATACTCGCAGTAAATAATTGCTTGAATAACTTGTAAAAATTCCGATTACTATCAAACAATCTCATGCCTTCATTTTAACTTCTTTAAATTTTATTCAAAACTGACTTCTCAAAGGAAGGAGTTTTTTCCTACTTTCTCCAACAGACTGAAGTAGATTTTCAGTCGTTCTTCATTTTTAGTTATCGATTGACTTTAATCTTTCATTAATTTTACTCTTCGTTGGGCTATGTCATTTAACCAAGTTTATCGCATGTAGCAATGATCTGTTGCAGCTTGTGATTTATCTATTCTGTAAGCATTATACTACTCTGTGTAAATATTGTATTAAGGTATCTGACTACGTGCGGGAACGAATTTTTGAAAAAGCGCTTTAATGTGCAATTTCAGTTCATTTTCTGACTCAATATGATTCAAAACAACCATTAATACCAGTCATGAAATTTTATGTCACTTGAGATTCAGTAAAATGGGATAATTTAGGTAAAATAGGGGTAAAATTAGAGCAAAAAGCAAAACACTCTAGCAGAAATTCTAATCCATATATTCAAATTATTTCTCTACACAGCACATTTACAGCTATGGTGAAGGCAATGAACTAGGATCTAAGAAATACTTGCACTTACAGGAAAGTTATGGCCAGTCGAGTATTCTCTTATTCAAAATTTCACAAAATGCATAGGTATAATCAACATTAGGCAGCTCTAAATCAAAAACTATTGATCTCAAAACTATATTTCTAGTTCATTGCCTTTACTACACTTAAGACAACATATATACAAAATTTCAAGGAAATATATAGATAATGTTTTGAGATATCGTGTTTTGCGTAAGTGACTTTTGACGAAATATAAGTTTTCCAAAAAACGCGTTTAAAGTTTTAATTTTTGCTTTTCATTAAAAATATATTTATTTAACTTCTTTTCAAATTTGTCACATTTGTAGGATATACCTTCTTTATTCAGAATCTTATCACATTTTTTCATTCTGAGAGCCCGTAATTTTTTTCTAGCGTTTTTTGTTCCTGCCAAAGACTGTCTATTAGCAGTGACGATTCTATGGTTATTGAGGTTAAGATATTATTTCAATGTATATGTTGGCCAGGAACTGTTCCCAGTTCATGAAATACTCTTTTAAGACCATAAAATCAATCATTAAACAACAATTGAGCTATCGATGTCCCAAAACGTGAATTTTGTAACTCCACAAATGTGCATTTTGACAAAAATGTTCATAGTAGCTTGTCGAAACTCAAAATCTTATTCAAATTGACATAACTTGCATATAGAGTGTATAATTAATCGAAATAGATAAAAAGAAATTTAATTTATACTTCAGAGTGCGGTGTATTGGGTATAACGAGGGAAAACAGCCAACTTCCGGTTTCGTTTTTGGCTACCATGCTTTATAAAAAATTATATATCTCCGTTTCTATTCATCGTAAAAATAAAATAAACCCAGATTTAGAAAGCTAAATAAATGGGCTTTAAAGTAAAACCATAAAAAAATTTTGTGAATTTCGACCCAAAACTGCCTTTTAGACGTAGTCAGATACCTTAAAGAGATTGATAACTAAATTACATATTAATACGAAAAACATGTTTATGATTTTTTTCCAGACGTTTTCACTAAAACTCTAAGGCTCGGACCCGAACTACACCTTTCTTACGTTTTATTTAAAGTAGCTTTTGATGGCGCCATCTGTGGAGAGTATATAGAACTACATTTCGCGTATGCGCAGTAAAACATTACTTTTATTACAAATGCTCATATCTCCCGTAATATTCAAATTTTAATACAATGTTTCTTTTACGTATTGTCAAGTATTCTGTAAGTTTCGTACAATTCGAAAGAAAACTCAGTATGTTATAATAAAAAAACTTGCAGAGTTTGAAATTTTCAATTCAATACTTGACATACCGAATACCGATTTTTACTTATATTCTGATAAATATTTTTATTGTCTCACTTTGCGTGCTAGTAATACTCCTCAAGCTCTTTAAAATGACGCCAGAATCAACTTCCTAGATAAACGTGTTTCCACGCTACACTTATTTATAATCTCACATAAAGCTAATTCATAACAGTCACGCGCATGCGCCTACACTGGTACGATTACGTCAGAGGCAAAACAAATACTACGCGTCAAACTCTTACAGATATAATCTATCCGTTGTGGGGTCAACCATTCTTTTCGTATAATTAGTGCCGTAGTTATTAGCGATTCAAATCTGATGGTATTTTGTCACACAAAAAAGTTCTACCGACTATCACCACAACGAGTGGAAAGACGTTTTGAAGTAAAAAAAATAACAAGTCGGGCAAGCAATTGGATACATGTCGTATTTAAATTACCCATACAATAATGATTTTAAATAATGATGCGTCTAAATGATTTATTTTGAATATTTATCGTACACAGTACTTCTCTTAAGCAGATCTATGATAAGAGAATTAAACAATGACAACGTTTGATAGCAAAAGTGCAGAAAATTTGAGTTTGATATGAAGCGTTGATTCAGACTGAAACACAAAATCAATACTTATGAATTTAAATTTTTGTACTCATTTTCATCTTCTATGCTATATCGACAGAACATTCAAATCATGTGTGGGTATAAAATTTTTATTAATAAATGATGCATTGATCTTCATTTTATGCTCAACTTTTTATATACGTTTCATAAAAACGATGAGCAAGAAGCCTACAATAATTTAAGATTCCAGGGGGAAAATGGCATTGTTTTTTGACAAAATTTGACATATATTAACAGTTGTGATGTGAGAAAACACATATCAAATTTCATCCATTTAGCTTGATTTTCAGTGATGGCGTTCACACACAAAAATCGAAGGAACAACAGATAGTCAAACTTTGAACATATTTGGTCCAAATTTGATATTGATCTTCAGTCCTGATTTTAAAACTAAACGCCGAATTTCATCGATATAAACTGATGCGTTTTTGAGTTATCGTGTTAAATACGCACGCGATTGGACAGACAGATAGACTTGCCTCAAAAGGATTTCTTTCAAATAATTAGAGAAGTCTTCAATTTTAATAAATAATTTAATAAATTAATGTCTATTAATTTTAATTAATTAATTTCTTATCTATTACTTCTTAATCTATTAATCTGTTAATTTTTAATAATTAATTTCTTATCTATTAATTTTTAATCTATTAATCTATCTGTCTAATTTAATCTCTTAATCTTATCCTTTAATCTATCAATCTTATCTATTAGTCTATTAATCTTATCCTTTAATCTTATCCTTTAATCTATTAATCTTATCGTTTAATCTATTAATCTGTAATCTATTATTTTTTAATAATTAATTTCTTATATATTACTTTTAATTAACTAACTTCTTATCTATTACTTTTTAATTAATTAATTTCTTGTCTATTAATTTTTAATCTATCTATCCAATTTAATCCAATTTTTAATTTTGCCTTAGGGCGTAATAATGTTTAAATCCTGCCATGTTAAAGAGTGAGTGAGACACATATGATGTGCCTACCAGAAAAAAAATTATATTTTCTTTGTCTCACTTGTAAGGAATTCATTTCATTGTTCCGTTTTTATCAAATCAAGTCTAATTTATGATTGAATAAGTTCGTCTTTCGGCCTTTTGGAATTCCTTACCCATTGTATTTAAGTGCAGTTTGGCTCATCTCTACGACAATTGGCGAAAATCTCTTAACATAGCAACCCTACAGAAACCCACCCTAACCCTGACTACAGCATAGCAACCCTATCTTGATCAGACGGTTCTTTTTCGTTCGACCAAAGAACTGCTTTGTACATTCTTTGGTTCGACCGTTTCCACTCACTCTTTCCCAGCGAAGTATTGTATACAGGTGGCCAGACCACGTGCGAATATCATTCGGCTCTTCTTTCTCATTTGCAAAGTAAGTTTTTTAATGTTATTCTTTTTCCAGCATTGTTTTCTATCACAATAGATAAAAATTAAAAGTTCACGTTGTGTTTTCGCTTAGAAAAATATCTAATATTATGCATTTCTTCTTAAATAATTCATCTCCATGCTTTCTCTGGAAATGATAAACAACGATATGGAATTATTTTAAATATTTCATGTTCCTATTTTTGAAGTTTTGAAAGATATTCTTAACTAAAATGTTGAAACATTTTGAACAGATATTATAGAATATTAGTTTGATACTTAGACTGGCGTTCAACTTTTGTTCGAGTCACTTTTTATAGTTTAAAACAGTCTTGCCAAAATGGTTTTTCTCTGTCTGCTTACTAAATGTCCTAAACGACCAAAATTTAATGTCGTTATTTTGCCACTGGAGTAGTTTCATTCAATTAGTAACTTTGCTAAAACTTTTCACACTTGCTAATGTGCAATATTTCTTTCTTTTCATCGCCAGAAAATTTTGTTGAGCGAGCACAGCGAAGTCCTGCTTAGACTGAATCGTACGGCATTTTGTCAGTTTGTCTCTAAATTTGTTTATTACGTAGTCATGTCCTAATGCACTGCTCTATTTTCTTTGAATTTGATATGAATTTTCTTTGAAACCATTAAAGGCGGTGTATGAATAAGGATTTTTATTTTTTACTAGCTGTTATGCCCGGCGTTGCTCGGTATTAAAATACTTTCATGTCTAATATTTTTGTTTTTAAAAACTACTTTGTATAGAAAATTACAATACCTAAAATTCTTTTGTCTTCTGAAACGTTTTGTAACTAAAATGAGAATATCAATTGAACCCGACGATTT
This sequence comes from Araneus ventricosus, assembly GCA_013235015.1. Taxonomy (NCBI): domain Eukaryota; kingdom Metazoa; phylum Arthropoda; class Arachnida; order Araneae; family Araneidae; genus Araneus; species Araneus ventricosus. Next base: position 8,328 of record BGPR01022785.1, on the reverse strand, counting down.
TTAAAAACCGCCGATAGCCAATTTTCTCCTTAAATTACTAATATTTGTTGCATAGGTACTTTAAATTTTGTTCATAAAACTTGCAGTATAAAGAAAGATTTTAACGGATGTTTGGGACAATTAATTGCATAGTAAATTTTTCATTGAGAAAAAGCGCTGATATAAATATGAATAAAAAATAATAAAATTAGTCTTCATCCAGAATTCTTCTAATGTGAGATAACAACAGTTCTTATGCATTCTTGTTCTTCACCAATAAAAAAAAAAAGTGTTACAAAAAAGTGTTTCGAATAGAATGGAAATGAGACTTGTGTCATAAAAAGTTATTTTTTAAACTTTAAATATGTGTAAAAATAGGTCTTGTGACATAATACGTATTTTCGTAAAATATCACGGAAAATGCCACATCTTGCTTAATTTCTAATTAACTGAAATTTTAATAAGATTAGGGCTTTTAAAAGTTGATTATGATCAGTAGTAACCCCCCCTAGCGATTGCTGAGTTGTCTCCTCCTGCTTCTCCCTCCCCTTCCCCCCTTGTTGAGTTGAGTTGTTTCCGCCTGCTTCCATTTCGAGTTGAGTTTAGTTGTTTTCGATGCTGCTTTCGAGTTGAGTTGTTTGGTGCTGATGTGAACTGAAGTGAGTGGAGGAGAGTGACGTCATTTTTTCGAACTTAGAATTTTTCATCATTTCTCGATGTGAACTGAAGTGAGTGGAAGAGAGTGACGTCTATTTCCGGACTTTGAGATTTTCGACATTTCTCGAGTTATAGGGAAGGTCATTTAATTAGACATCTTAATTATTCAAGGCTTAATTATTAATTTCAATTAGTGTAATTATTATTAATTTTAATTAATTTAAATTAAAATCTAATTGAACTTACTTTGTACGAATTCGATGCAGATTGTGGCAAAAGTTTCAATTCCCTCCCGGCCGGGAATCGAACACGGGACCTTCGTCACCGCAGTCAGAAGCGCTGACCCCATAGCTGTACGGGGCTTCATACGCTGGTGGTAAAATAACAATCTATTTGAATTTTAAAGTCAACATAATTCTAGGGACTCCATCTATCGGTGAAAAAATCAATGATATCCAGAATGTGTTTTTCAAAGCTTAGAGTTTAGTTGTTTGATGCTGCGGAAGACATTTGAACTGAAATGAAACTACGAATTCAGATGAAGGGAAGTGAAGAGGAGATAGTAAAGTCATTGGTTGGAAATTTAACGTTTTGTGAGTGGCAATAGGTTAGCGGGCATATTGGAACCTCAGAGTAAGAATACTTAGAGAGCGCCTTCCCATTGAAATGGCTTGAATAAAGTAGCACCAAGATAAGTCACGTGACACTAGGAATTTGGCGATAAAAGGTTGCCAACTGAGTGCTATACCTCTGACTATATCGCCGTTTTTGGCAGAAAATTTGGTAGTTTTATACGATTAAGCAAGTCGTGAGGATTATACAAATATTCCAGGCAGTTTCGAAATGGGACGGATGGATTCATTATATTTTTACCGAGAATTTCGTTATTCTTTTCCCCACAAATTAATAAATAAAATAATGAAATCCATCAATCATAAATTAAATAATTATTTAATATTTTTTAGTTTAGATACTGTAGATTTTTAAAGCAATAAGTTTTTTTTGTTACAATTTCGATCTAATTTCTTTCCATTATTCTACACAGTTTCATTTTTATTTTCAGAGGGTAGTATTTAATGTTCATTTATTTTACATAAAATCAGACTGTGCTTGACTTCAAGGTCCACTTAATTTGATAAATTTTTAATCTAGTTTAGCTTGTACATGATTATATTAATCTTACAAGCATTTCTACGTTTTGTATGGACAAAAAATTATTTATACATAATTTCGATGACAATGCAATATTTTTATGTTTTCCCCCTCCCCTGAGAATTTCAAAATAAAATTGAATACATGCCAAAGAGAAATTTTATGCCAAAAAGTAAAAGGAATTTCATGTCTAAGATTTTCATAAAACAAGTATTATTTGGGAGACTGGCATGATCTCTTACTTTAGTATAAAATTTGTCATTTTTTTAAAGAATTTAAAATAGTTAAACATTAAGAGGGAAAGAAACTGCAGTTCGAAAGTAACATTATTTTTAATTTTTATAATGAAGGTATGATTAATAGCTAAATCATCCTTCCTGCTCCTCCACACCTTTTCATTATTTAACTAAATCAAGAATTCAGCCAAACTCATTTTGATTTATATGTGTACTAAAAATCCAAGATTCCTTTAATATTTAACTCATTTTGATATGTACATGTGTGAAAAAAATATTTCTATACCATCTTACTCATAATCTAGTTCCCAAATTATTTTATTTACTTAATCTTATCGTAAATTTTCCATTTTTTGTCCTTTTTTTTCTTTTCTTGTTAGCCTTGTAGTAAAATTTTTAACTTCAAAGAAAGCATATTAAAATTATATTTTCTATGAGATTTTATTTATTTTTTGATTAAATATTGTCCTATTTTCTATTCTTATTGTTTCGTTTAAGTGGTAATGTAACTGTTTTGACTTTGCATATTCATTTCTTTTACTGTTTTTTTTAGGATCAGTTTCTCTTTCCTTCATTTTTCTATTTAGTTTCAGTAAAAGTGTTTTACTTATAATTGCAATGATGCTCTTATCACAACAAAATATTCTTAAATTGTTTTCTTTGAGTAGGGATAAGATCTCATACACCTTGAAAATAGCTAGCTATAACGATGCTACACACGATAACGCCTGCTGCATTCGTGCTTACCAATTTTTGCCTGACGACAGGTCATGTTATGTTGATTCAACCCGTAACAACTGCTGCGAGTTTCTTGCATCTGATGGTATTTATTTGTAAAGTGTTCAGTACTCGTAATTCAAAAAGCAGATTTCTGGTTCTTCTAGTTGCATTATGTTTTCATATTTAATTAAATTTACACCAATTCTTGTCATAAGCATATTTATTCAAGCTAGTAAACTACATAAACAGTATTTTTACAAAAATAGCACTTGGAACATACAGCTAAAAAAGAAAGATAAAGGTTAGCTTAAATTTAAAAACTGTGGTTACTAATGAAATTTATTTCTTAATATTACAAATTTTAGATTTTTATGGATGATTTAGAATTTACATTTAATGTCCTTTAAATATTGTTAATTTAGTATTTTTGCTTCTAACTCTGTTGATTTGCAAAGAAGCAGTAATTGATTTTGCAACATGACAAAGTCTAATTTTAAAATATTCAAATAACACACTTTTGATTAAAAAAATAATATGATTATCGAAAGTAGTTTGATTTAATATATGATTATTTAAAACAGAAAATACATTATTTGCATTTATTTTTCTCATTGAATCCGCAATCAACAATTCCAAAACATTTTTTGAGGTAATTTTTCCAGCAGCTTGAATTATGCGAAAACATTTTTTCTAAGATTTTACAGAGTTGATAAACATCTTTACTTGGCTTAATAAGACCATCTTTATTTTTACGATTTATTAAATGATATGAATTTTCTGAAGAATTCTCATCATATATTAATGCATCACAGCATTCCTCACATTTAATTGCAGAAATTAATTTAAGCTGCACAAATCCTGAAATATAAGCAACAACATCTTCAACATACTCACTTAATATTTTAGAGGAAGGTACTTTAGAGTAAGCATGATCAGATGTTGCTGCCTCAGAGTTATCGATTATTTGCAAATCGTCACTTAAACGACGATCATCGTCATGATTAATATTTTGTACAAAATTATTTTTACTTTTACCCTGACTTCCTACACTTAGAATATTTATTTTTGAAAGAGAAATGCAATTAGCATTTTCTGAAGAGGCTATTTCGTGCCTCACAAACAACTGCTTGTATGCTGCTTTGAATTGCTTTGCGGAAGGATTATTGTTATATCCCCCACGACTTCTAATCATGCTAAAAAAAGTTTCAAAGTTATCTTGGCTTAATTTATATGTCAGTAAAAATGACAGCGCAGATTCATTTGGCTCAATCAATGATTTATATAAGCCTTTCACAATTTCTATGCATATTAAAAACCTTAAAAACCCTGTCCCCCATTTGCTTGAAACAACATTGATTCCATCTTTTGATATTGTTAGGTTTCGTAAGTATAAATCACATTCATTGTAAAAATCAAAAAAAGTTTTTGCATTATCCATTTTAATTGGCGATTTAAAACCTTTACTAAGTAAATTTCTGTTATTCAAACTGTCAAATAGCTTATCAAATAGACGAATAAATCGAACTGTTGCATCACAACCTTTAAATTCTGTTTTTAAAAAAATCATTTGCTAGCCATTCCAAAGCATTTGAAACACTTTCACTTAATGTCTGTGCTGCTAATTTTACTTTCATTTTTTCGTCGTACCACAGAATATGGCGATTTTAAATTTTTGTAGCTGCCAAGAGTCCTTCATCTTGCTGAATTTTTTTAAATTTTACCACATAACTCCAATCTATAATTTCGTTATTAGCATCGAACATTAAATCTTTAGATCCCAAGGTGTCGCGCACTTTAAACAGTGGCAGGGATCAAGAAAAATGCATACGCCTTCACCAGTTATTGGATGCGGAAAAGTTGATTTTAAATTGACTGCCTCTAGTCTTGCTCCCAATTCATTACCAACTTTAAAGTTGCAAAGTAAGACATCAAAAGTTAATGAAACCACTTTGATTTCGGTTTCATGCAAATATTCTAAAGCTATCTTAATTAAATTTGTTCGCTTGATAGCATTCAATCCGTCAATTAGAAAATATGCAATTGGAATTTTCCAATTTCCATTCACTGCATTAACCATAAATGTTAATGCATTGTTAGCAATCGGTAGTTCAGGACTTTCCAAGTCAGTTCCATAGTCGAAGTATCCACATAATTTGCCATTATCTAATTCGGTTTGTCTTCGAATTGACATTTCATCTATAATAAGACAACACACAATTTGTCTGTTTCGTTGAGAACCTTCCACAGCTTTGCATTTTAACATTTCAAGAGCGTCCTTGGTAAATCCAGGTGATCCGTCAACTACTTGATACCATTTTTTTTACTGTTGATGTATGGGGCAAACAAGTTTTGAAAACTTTCCTCACATACGCATAGGCTTTCTTAGAATAAAAGTGTAGTGTCAATGCAAAACTTCTCAATTCTGGAGCATACTTTCCCTTTTAAGACCAGATGATCTAAGTAACATCTCTAAAGCTGGTCCATCAAACATTGTCTGGAAAAAAGATTTATATGTTGAAAACCAAGATTTAGTTATTTCAAAAGACTTTTAAAAAATGACAATGCAATTAAACTTTTAAAACTACAATTCCTTATTAAAATAAATTTTAAGAAAAATAATGCCATTAAATTATATTCACATATTAAGCATAATAGCAAATTTTACATTTTTTTATGTATTTAATTAGGGGGACTGGTTGGTTTAATGATGCTGAATATCAATATATGCGTTTACTATTATATACAAAAATAAACATGGATGTAGTTACAGTTAATATATATATTTACGTATAAAATAGATAAACATGTACAAAGATAAAAGTTACAGGTGAACTGCTTGCTGGTTCTGTCGTTAGACGTTTTTTCTTAAGATCTGATAGCATTTCTTTCAATGTAAAGAGTTTCTTTTCCAACCTCTTGGTTTTTCTCTCAGCATTTTTTATTTTCATTTTCAATTTTTTTCTGTTGACTCTGAGCAATAGATAGTAATTTACGTGCCTTTGTTGGTGAATTCATATCATCATCATCAAAATAACCAAGGTAATGCTTCAGTTTTCTAGTAGCTGAAAAAAACGAGTTAATAATCCATTTAATTAAGGGTGGATACATGAAAAGCCTCATGAGAGACATATCTTCAGAGATGAAGAAAATGTCCACACAAATAAAACCATACACACATATTCGTATTTAGATAGAGAGAAATTTTATTAGATTAACAAATAAAGGATAGGTCATTAAAAGTTGAGATTTCCCCTTAGAGGGAATCCAGGATTGGTCTTTTATTAGAAAAAAATGCTTTCTACCAAGACATGGTAAAAACCACAGTAAAGGTCTGATAAATACTATAATGTGTTTAGTAATTACCAGCAACCAATATTGCTAGATGAATATATATACCTGTAGACATAGATGTACGCTCATAGTATTAATGTTCACAAACACAAAAACGTACATCCCTGAAGTGGAAGAGTTATGTGAAGGGTAAAGTGAATAACATGCAATAAATACTTATTAGAGGAAACTTAATTTTGATGTAAAACTGCACAAGAGAGTAATATAAATGAAAATTTACTGTATTTGAATTTATTTGCTTACTTATCAATATATTATTTGTTATTACTACTATTAAGTCACACTAGATCACTTTTCAAATGATAACAATATAAGTATTTTGACATAATATTATGTAATAACTCCCACTTATACTTTATAAAAGAATGAGGACAATGAGAGAAGATGTGGCAAAGATTTTTCAAAATATTAGTACAAATGAGCATACATAACTTTAAAGCACATGCTTATAAATAATTTATGAATATATTGCAAAATAGTTTCACTATGCTTTAGCGAAGTAGCGGATACCTTAATACAAATGAATATTAAATATTTTCTTTTAAGTATGAGAAAACATGCTTTTTTCCCCAAAGACAGTAAAAATCATTTTGTGGTAAATAATGTTCAAACCTGAGACAATATATGACATCATTTTATTGTATATATACAGGATGGAATTTTAATTGGACTTTTTAGAAAATGCACATTATACAAGAAATATTTTAAAATCTGAATAATATTAAAATACCATGGATCATATTTTTGTACGAGAAACTTTGTAAGCTTTCTCTGGTTATAATTTATTAATATTAAAATTCAAAAGATTATGACAAAATGCTTATCTAATGACAGCTGATTAAGAACATTTTGATAAGATTTACAACAAAAGCACATTTTTGCGACATATCCAACAAAACTTCAATCTATATCAAATTATAATTTTTGGATTTACCTTGTTCAATAACAGGCTCAGGTTCAGGCGTTTTCCTGACTAATGGTTTGCGTGTAATTTTCCTTTCAATTACATGTTTAGGAAAATTAAAAACAGTTGGCACAGCAGTTTTTTTCAACCATGCTCCACCAAATTTCTCTCTGTCAAAACTATGTGGAGAAAAATGTTTAGAACACAATCTGGACGATTTAGTGGCTTTAAAGTTTTCTCTGCGTATTTTTATCCCCAAATTTTTCTTCCTTCTTCATCCTTTGGAAAACTACAACAAAATTGAATAAAATAAGCAATGATAGAGAGTAAATTAATGCTTTATTGCAATGGTAAAAACTTTCAAAAATGACCCATAAGTTACAGGCATGCATAAAGAAAAGTAAATGATACAGACACATATATTTTTTAAATTGTAGAATGTCAAAAAAATATTATATTTATTCCAGCAATTTTATTTTTTTATTTATCGTTATTTCTTAAACATAAATTTATGATTTTAATAAATTTTATACTTAACAGCAGAGTATGTCATTATTAACTTTGTTTCTAAATATATATGGCTAACAGGGAAAAAAACAAAAGCCATTAAATTTTCTATTCTAAAACTGTTGAAACTTAAAATTAAAAATAAAATTTCAACATTACATATATTTTTTTAATTAGCTAAAACATTGCTTTTAATTTTAGTTCAAGCAACTATTTACAAAAAAAATGCCTAATGCAATTAAAATCTCGCCTAATGCAATTATTAAAATCTAAAATAAATTAAACTACATTGACAGTTATTGTTTAATGAAACCAAAACAAATATTCATTTGGCGACAATCTACATCGCCAAATAGAGAAATGTTATAAGTTTCGTAAAAATGAAAATTAATCAAACTCAGAGAAATAATTATTCAATAAATGTTTGAATTATTAATATACAATGATACTGAGATTTATTATTGCATATATTTGGGCTGTTTAGAAGTGAATGTTTCTAGTTTTATGAATAAACTGTATCATACATATGATGACATCTTAATAAACCTCTTTCATATTGGAAAAAAACGCAACAAAAAGTTTATACATACCATTGAAAGGTAACAGGACCTCCTTTGACTGCTCTCTCAGTGCACCCAAAGGCACAGCAACTCACAACCATTACATTTCTGTAGTTAAACAATCAGGACTTCATTGGATTTAAATGTCGGCTATACAAATCAATACAACTGTAAAACGGAAACGGGAGGTTTCTGCCAAGCGTCACGTGACTTTATCTTGTCCGCCAAAACTAGTTCGGCTGATTTCTCTAGTTATCTTTCC
>BGPR01022784.1:7310-24962 GCA_013235015.1 Araneus ventricosus | reverse complement strand
TACAAATGATATATATATATATATATATATATATATATTTAATTTGAATCTTAGAATAGTTATCGACGAGCTGCAATCTAAGTAATGTATTTAATTTATAAGTATACATGGGTATTGTATGTTCTCGTATTTCGAAACCCTCCGCTCTTTTGCGCGTAAGCCAGGCGGAGTTATTTTCTCCAAAATAGGGGGAGAGTGAAAAATGGAGGGGGGATGTTTGCATTTTACTTAGATTGACCTAACAAAGAACTCCAGAAATGCGTTCATCTTACTCATTGCCTGTCATCCTTTTCCGGATTAAAATCGTCCAAAAGCTATTCTCGGGATATTGAAACAATCAGTATTCAGGATATTCAGCTTTCAAAAAATTTTATATTACTGTTAGAATCGATTTAATCTCTATAAAGCTGTTTTGAAGTTATAAATATTAAGGCAAACTGAAATAACAAAATATTTAATTGCGGATCACATTCAGGAGAGTTGGTGTTAGTATCTTGCAAATAAAAAAAAATGCAAAATCTTAAAGGGTCATTCTCACGAAAAGGTGCTTTTTACATTCCCGTGGTGATAAATATTAGAAAGTGCAACAAATGTCCTAATATTTTGATTTATATGTATAATTTGAGTTTTAAGAAAGCTATTAAATAATTATATAATAAGGATATTTATTAAGCTTAAATTGGAAACATCCATGAAATTTTAAAGATTTTTTACATTCTTTTGTAAAATAAAATTTTTATTTATACCTTTTTCGAGAGAATGGCCCTAATTTAGTAAGTAATTTTTTAAGAAAGTAGTAAAAAAATGACATTTTTTTTTTTTTTGCCCAATCTAAATACTGTAATATAAAGTTTGCCAGGATTGTTGAGTCAGACAGCTAACTGCGAAATAAACTGGACCACCCTGTATCTGTAAGCGAATTTGAAAACATGAAAAAAAAAATCCTAAGAATGACGTCTTGAAATTTAAGCGATACTTGATTTTTAATTTAAATTCAATTCGAGTACTCGGCTCTTAAAATTAAATCAAAGCACTAAATTAAATTACTTTGATAATAATGCAAGAAAAAAAGTATTACGATGTGTCTGGCCCTTAAGCAGTTAGTTACCTATTTTGCCTATTTGATAATCCAGCCCTGTGCAGTTCTACACCTGTGAAATCAATTTACAGAACATCGCGTCTTGGATACAATGGATGTATCATCAAAGGAATATCGTCTTCTGCATAACTCGTTTTCTATAGAGCACATTCCTGTGTGACTAGCATGTTAAGCTATGAATAATGATACACATTACTCACACTAGGACTTGTTCCCCCCACGTTTCGTTTGGTGTTTTTATTTACTCATTATTTTTTTTAAAGCAAAGAGGGAAAAACTTTTCAGTGAGGAGCAGGAGAGGCGATAGAGTTCGCTCGGCGGTCTGCCCGACAGGGGGTGATACTACCTGCTGTACAAGGGGAGGGACGTAATGATGACCCTCTCAATTTTTTATTTATATACTAGTTGAATAGCCAGTTGCGTGAACGGGGTACAAAAATTTCCCCCGACAGAGAGGCCCTGCCCCCCGGACACCCCACTGGCGCCGCCCTTGGTGAGGAGAGGATTATACTATAAACAAGGATGCTGTGTCGTAAATTTTCCGTCGGCTTAGCAATGCGATGTTTTTCGCATAGTTTTTTGGCCCCCCCCCCCCTAGAGTCTCGAGGAGGTGCAAGAGGCGGACACCTCTAGCACCTATGAGAAAATCCGCCATTGGTTGCTCCTCGAACTGAAAGTACTCGCAGTTCATTTCGGCAGTCAAAATCCAGTTTCGGAGAGCAAACTCGTGTTCTCGAAAAATGCGTCAGTTTGCTAAGGGCTTTAGTATGCAGTTTAAAAACTCTTGATATCCGGTGTCATTTCATTACATTTTCTCTCAGTTATTTGATGGAGTTTAGAACAGTTAGTTACTGTACTATTTAAACGCAGATGTCTGTTTCCAAATTACTTCAACTCTTTCTCGTAGGATTTCAGCCCTAAATTATTTTTTTGTTAATTATAAAGGTCTTAGAGGAGAAATATTTAAGTACGTAAAAGCAAGAAAATTATTAGTTCGTCGATATTAGAATGGCAACATGCATACAGTTTCGTTATCTTCTGAAGGTTTATTTATCGCCAACCCTTTACTTACGCCCGCTTTTGGAAACGTGTCACGTGATGTTGCGGAAGCGACCGGTAACACTCTTTCAAGATCACCCGGGATAGTCCGTCGTCGTGAACTTCGTCCTACTAGTCAACAAATTTATTACTTAGTTGCTCACTGATATAATTATTTAAATTTATTATGGCTAACTCTTCAGTCTTTGCAACTGCAGGTAATTTTTCATTTATTGGGGGTTTTTTTCCTTTGAAATCTGTGAATTAAAAAAGAAACCTTTTTTAGCTTAATATGATAAATTCATTTTAGGAATTGTGAAGACTTTAAAAAGTTACGAATACAATTTTATTGATTTTTGAGTTAGTGTATTTTTTTTTAGAGTAGGAAATTATGAGCTCAAATGATAATCAAATAAAAACAATGGAACAAAATTTCTAATGATCTGTAACATATGTTTTTATAGTGATTGTCCAAGTCAGATGTAAAATTTTACTTGTAAACATTGTTTGTAACTTTGGCTAATTTGAAATAAGACTTTCTGTAGATGTTAAATTTAGCTGCTTTAGGTTTCACTGATATTGATGATTTAAATTTTTTTGTTACTTGAGATTTTTAACTGATTCCAAATATTTTTCTTAAAATGATGTAAAGAAGAAATGTCACATTAACTAAACTTAAAATTACATAAAATCCCCATGTTCTTTTTACGTCTTGTGTCTTAGTGAGAAATTAATATTTTCATAGTTGTATTTTATGAAGACATAACAATTAAATATTACTATTCTTTTAAACAATAAAAAATGGTTAAAATGATGGTAGTTGATAACGATTGTATGATTTTTTATATTATGATTTTAGTATCACTATATTTTAAACTATAATCAATGAGTGTAATTTGTTCTATTCTGCAAAGCCTTTAGTTTTATATTTATAAAACTCCATAATGATGAGTAACAGTTAACATGAAAGGAAATAAAGTTTTCATTTAATGGAATGATCATGAATTACTCTATTGTCATATTCTGGCTCTAAATAATTTCAGTCTGTTTGATATAATAACTTGCATTTCTTTTGTATTTGATATGTAATTCATTTTCTTGGTTATGAACATATAAATTAAGAAGATTTTAAGTGTACAACTTCTTTATATTAAATTACCATGGTTCTAATGTAAGTATTTCATTAATCATCTTGGTTTTCATAACTCAGACTAATGTAAAAATAGATTATTTATAATTTTTGATTTGTAAAGGAAAAATCAGCAGGATTTCAGATTAAGTTATTTCTAATTAATTATTTGTAAAGAATTCATTTCAAATTTGTAGTTCTATTATTAAGTGTACCTAGTTTTGAATTATTATTAAAACTTATTTAAGTTAGTAAAAAATTATGTAAATCCTGTTAATGAAGGAAATATGCAAAGAAATTAATTTTTGTTATAGGTGGAGTTCGTCAAATTGCAAATTTATCCGCTCGTCATTGCCCTTTTGTATCCAGTCTAAATCCAAAATTTCTCAAAAACTATGGAGCCTCTATGATGAAACTTTATTCTGATCAATGCCCTTTCATGAGGCACTATGTATCATCAATTAAAAATTCTGAAAATGTTGGTATGTAGATTTTATGTATAATTTTTTTTTTGTGTAATGTTTAATAAAATATGGATGTCATATCAGTAATCTCTCTAACTATCCTTTTCCAGAACTGAATTTTTGAAAAAATACTTGCAGCGATTGGAATATGAAAATTTTGTATTTAAAAATCCTTGAAAGGGGGGTTAAAAAATGAAAAAAAAGGGAATGATTCAGAAGAGAGGATTGTAAATTTGAATGCTTATTGCTGTCCATAACCATTATCTTACATAAAATTTTATAATGAGTACCTTACCAATGTTGCTGCCTTACAGAGACTGACTTCTTAGGTTTTTTTTATGTATTTTACTTATGTTTATTTCAAACATATGTTAAACATTCTTCTAGCTGACAAAAAACACCATGTTTCCTTTTTAGAAATGAAGTTATGGACCTACTCTGGTGGAAATAGTGGCTAATAGAGATTAGTTGTAACATGAAATTTATGAAAATGTGTCACACACAGAGAAATAGTCTTTAGGATTTTTTTTTTGTTATTAGAATAGAAGAAAATACTAATAATTTGGTATATCATTACTCCTCTTCCATTTCAATATGTAACTTGTTTTAAATTTTAAGAGCCATAAGTTTTTATTAATATTTAATTTTTTGTTTATTTTGTATCATTTTTATTGTTATATATGTAGTCTTTTAGTTTTTTTTGTAATTATTTAAAATGAATTAAGATTTTGCTTGATAAAATATTAGGTTACTTCTGCTATTAGGAAAGATTGATTTATTATAGTTCAAAGCCATCTAAAAGAGTATTCTATTTTCTCTTTTTGATTTATCTTTCTTCATTGCACATTTCTACTTAAAAGTACCACTTATCATTCATCATTTATAGCTCTGCAGTTTAGTACTGAAGTGGTTAATTGTTTGTCTCGAAGTTTGTTATACATCTTTTATTCCAGGACTTACTGTTCTTCATCAAAGTTTGTAGTGCAGAGCTTACTCAAATTTCATGAAAATTTTCTTTCTCTTTAAATTGGGTAGATTTCAAAATTTATATGGATTTCATACTGAACATTCATCAAAGACTTGACTGCACCAGATTATTAACTCTCCCTTACATTCTAAAGAATAACCAGTTAATGATTGTTCACTTCATTGATCATCCCCAGCTTCTATTCTTCTCTTGTATAACCAAGCACGTGCTTTTAAATACACTGGCATGATATGGGACATAGTTCTAATTTTTTTTCCTCTGTTTAGTTTTTTTTTTTTTGTTGTTGTTGTTGATTTTGCTGACTTACTTAAAAACCTGAAGAAATGATACACTCTTTGCTCAGTATCATAACTCATGCCAGTTAATACCAGAACAGAGATTAAATACAGTTTTCAGAGCAGAGATTAAATGCACTTTCTTAGAATTTTAGACTGAAAAATTTCAAATGTAGTTTGTAAAAGAAAGAAAAGGCATCTGAAATAGATTTTACTAATATTTTGGAATAAATTATAAGAACTGTCCTTGAATTTTATTAGATATTTTTATCAAGAAGTTTTGTAACGTGATACCCTGATAGCTCGATTTTAATTTAGGGTTTGGTTTTAATTAATGTATTAATTTTCTAAGTTTTACTATCACAATGTTTCATATTACCCTTGTGCTTTACCTTTTAGTATGAGGGGAAAAAATACATCTGCTCTATTCGCACAGTGAGAATTTACTACATATTTTCTACTGTTGTAATTGATCTTTATGTAAGAATTTTCTACTTTTTATATATAAAATTATTTATACTTCTTTATGTTCAAACTATAATTATTCATTTGGTAATTTATAAAAAAAAGAGTGTTCAGTATATTTAATAACCAGTACCCTTTATATTTAATTTGTTTCCATGAATTTTCAAAAATCTCTACTAACATTATATTTTTTTCTTGAGAATTACTTAAAAATTAAATTTATTTCATTTACTAGCCAACACTTTCATAAAAAAAACTATTTGTTTTATATTAAAATATTATATATGACTGTTCAAATTATTCAAGTAATTAATGTATATTAAATGAATCTCATCGTAATATCATACCTGAATTTAAGTACTTAGAAAATCTTAGTAACAATAGGGTTGAATATTGAAAAAATATTTTTGTAAAATTTTATGTATAAAAGATAAATTTCTGAGGGATCTGTCATGTTGCAGTTTAGATGGATGTACTTCTTAATTGTTCAGTTAGAGATCATGCTCATCCGTGTTAGCTTATATATTAAAATACAAAATTAAATTGATTTTGGTAATTTTATCTGTTTGTATAAATCTTGTTTCAAAAGAGTATATCACATTTGATAAATTATTTATGTTTAGAAAAAGTTCCTGAGATGAAGTGTCCTTTTCTTCAACAAGTTAAACCATCAGTTAAAGCTGCAAGTGCAGAGATACAAGAAGATGTCATTGATCTCACTGTGAGAGAAAAATCAACTGGTAAAGTACAGATGTCAACAAATTTTACAGCAATTACATATTTATTTTAGTAAATTTATTTATTCATTAGCTCATGAAATGAATATTTAAAATTATGACATGTTTTCAAGTTGACTATGATATTTTGAAGCATGACTTTCATGCTGATAAATTATGATGTTTTTACATTAAAGTTTATATGCTTTTTCTGTACATTGTATAAAGGATCAGCTCACATTGTGAGTTTTCTTGCAAGACTGAGTGGTGTTGATATCTAAATTAATTTGTGAAATGTGTTGAAGATGATTATCTACATGGAATGCATGATTTCCTTCAGAAGATGAAATAATGTTTTATGTTTAATGTTTATCCTGGAGAGAAAAAAAAAGAGTTTTCATGTTATGTGATTTTTTACTAATTCAATCAGCTTTTTTATTTATATACATTTATGTGTATAATCTTAAAATTTTGTTTCTATTTTTTTCAAGGAGAATTCCAATATGAAGATTTCTTTTTGGGAGAAATAGCTAAAAAGAAAAGGGATTTTTCATACAGGATATTTAAAAAAGTTAACCGAAAGGCTGATAATTTTCCTTGTGCAAATGAGTACAGTGAAGGTGAAAAGAAAGTACTTATTTGGTGTTCAAATGACTATTTAGGCATGAGTAGCCATCCGTCTGTTAGAAAAGCTGTTGTGTAAGTTTAGCATTTTGTTTAACATATATTTCTACTTTCTTCTTAATTTGCAATTATTTATTTTATTTGACTATACATTTTTACAGTGAAGCTGTTGAAGAGTATGGTGCTGGAGCTGGCGGAACTAGAAATATTTCTGGAAATTCAACATGCCACGAAGAACTGGAGAAAGAATTGGCATCACTTCATCAAAAAAAGGCAGCCCTTCTTTTTACTTCCTGCTATGTTGCTAATGATTCTACTCTTTACACTTTGGGAAAGCATTTACCAGGTAATAAGCCAAATGAAATGCTTTACGTAATTTAGAAAATATGGGATTGACATTTCATTTGTTATAATATTCCTCTGAATGCTTTGAAAATATCAGAAAATGTTTGGAAGATTATTTGTGGGCAGTAAATATAAATTAACATTATTAATTGTATAATTTTAAAGATATTCTTTGTGTTAACTTTGATTTTTACTATACTTCGTAGAGTACTTCTTAATTTGGTTATTGTATCTTATATCTATTGTATGGTTTTGGTTGTAATATGTATTTGTACTCTTAAGCACTTTTCAAACATCATTTTGTTCACTTTAAAAATATTTTTAAATTTTTGTCGTCTTCTTATTTTATGGGAACATATCTAATTTATGGAAAATCTTGAATATATCGAAATGACTGCAATAAAATAAAGACTGCTTTTAAGTGAAATGAATATGAAAACTTTCAAAATTGGAGGTTATTAATTGTAATCTAATCTTTGTCTCAAAAGTAATGAAATTATAATTATAGTACTTTTTTCTAAAATCTTAATGTAAAACCTGTAGTTGTTCATAATGAATTCTTACGCTTTTAATTTTTTTCTGGGGGAGGGGAAGAGTTAATAGTACATTTATTTTCATGAAAGAAAATTTTATTATAATAAATGTTGCAATGTTACGTGATTATATAACAAAAGTATATTTTCTGTGTTTCCTTTCAATCTCATTTTCTTCTTATTAAAGTGTTTCACTTATATAGAGTTGCTTTTACTTTTATGTTTTAATGATGTTCATGAATAAAAAGTTGAAAAATACACTATTAGTCATTATCTTGCATTCTTAATTTTTTTAAAAAGTGCATCTAAAGTTATGTCCATAACAATGAAGCCAAATTACTAGAAATTACTGGAAGAAAAGTCTGCAATAATCATGCTTTTTCCTGTGGTCCAGAGAATTCAATTCTCATCTCAGAATTTACTTTTCTCCCATGTATTTGAGTTAGAAATATGCTAAGTGTTAAACATGTAGGGAATAATTTGACTCCTGTGAATTAACAGTACTAAACAGCAACTAAAATCCTTATGATTAGGCTTTTTCTCTTCTGCCTAATTTGCTTTCTAAATAATATCCAATCATTTAACTTTGTGTTTGGTATCAAAAGTGTTATTAGAGCGTTAGTTGTGCTTTGAATTCTAAGTTATCATGTCTAAATTTTATTTGATAGCTGTAAAGCATATAGAATGTTAAAATTGAGTCTCCATACCCTGTTACTAACTAAACTATATGTCTGAATAAATGAATTAAATATTTTCTAACATGAAATTTCATTCCCTTTTTTTTCAAACTGCTCTTTTATCTCTTTTAAATTTTGTAGATTAAAAATGAAGCATAAGTGTTGCTCTTTAGTTGAGAAATTAACATATTTACCATTTTTCTTAATCATCTTTCTTTCTTTTTTCTTTCATTTATCTACAAATTGTCCTATTAAAATGAATTGAATTGTGAAATAATTTTTCAAATTTTAAACTTGGGTGTTATATTTGTTTATTAAAGTAAAAAAGTGATTATTAAAAAGTGAATAAAAACATTGACAATCTTTTAATTGCATTCTGTAGGTTGTCATATTTTTTCTGATTCTGGGAATCATGCTAGTATGATTCAAGGAATAAGGAATTCAAATTGTCCAAAACACATTTTCAAGCACAATGATCCTCGTGACTTGGAGGAAAAGTTGAAGTCTGTTGATCGTGCAGTTCCCAAAATTGTGGCATTCGAAACTGTTCATTCAATGACTGGTGAGTATAAGTTCATTTCTACAAATATGGTTATTTAT
Organism: Araneus ventricosus; assembly: GCA_013235015.1. Classification (NCBI taxonomy): domain Eukaryota; kingdom Metazoa; phylum Arthropoda; class Arachnida; order Araneae; family Araneidae; genus Araneus; species Araneus ventricosus. The sequence goes on along the minus strand of BGPR01022784.1, from coordinate 16,009 downwards.
TCTCTCTTTTAAGAGTAACATCAGGAAAAAAAAAATTAGTTGTAAAAATTAGATAGTAGAACTTTTTAAATTATTTTGCTTTATTGTTAAATTCTCTTTATCAAATTATATAAACTGAATTCAGGTTTTATTTATTTGTTTATTGCTTTTACATTTTCAAAATATTCCTAAACTACAATTTGTATTCTATAATTGCTGAGTATGTTTTGTAACTTAATACCTTCTTAGGGATTTTTCTATCGTAGATTCTGACTTTTTATTCTTTTGTTCTTGCTTTATTAGCTGGATCACGCTAGCAATGTACCACTTTTAGCTGAATTGCAGTTCTTGTAAGATTTGAGTGTTGGAAGAAACATGTGAAATTATATGTCTATGCGATTAAGAAATAAGTTTCCTTTTGAAAGCATACATTGAAGCCTGCAGAATGAAAAACAGGCTACATGCTTGCATAATGTCAGAAAGTGGCTTCTGAAAACTTGTATGCTTTCTGCTAAGCAGTCAATAGGTTGGATTTTCTTCAACCTAAACATGTTTAGGATTTGCTCTTTATTACAAAAATAAACATAATCAAAAGATAAATTAATCTGTGAGCAGTTTACTTGAGTTCAAAACATGCCTTCTGAAGGTTCAGTAAGAAATAATTGAGTCCTAGAGTAAGTTGTACTGGTCACCTAATACAACAACAACAACAACAAAATCTGTTGTGAGAAAAAGTTGAAAACTCAAATATTAAAAATATAGAAACTGAGAAAAACTTTTAACTGTCATTGTAACAGCATTGAAAATAGGGCATAAAACAGAACTTTCATGTCTTAACTATGTCAGTAATGTTTGTCTGAATATATAAGCACAGATATAATAATTTAAATCCTAAATAGAACATTCAGACTGATTGGTTATAGGAGAAAATGTAGTAATAAATTGTATTCAAAAATAGTTTTTGAAAAATTTGTGAGCAATTATAAAATGTTCTGATGTTTTTATATTCAATTACTTATGATTTGTTCATGTTAAAAGCTTCTGAATAATTATTGATTTGAATGCAGTTTTCTCAAGATTGTCAGTATACATTCATATAAAAGCTAATTGTCATTTTATTTTGTAGGTGCTGTTTGTCCATTAGAAGAATTATGCGATATTGCTCATAAATATGGGGCACTTACATTTGTTGATGAAGTACATGCTGTTGGCTTGTATGGAAAAAATGGAGCTGGCATTGGAGAAAGAGATGGTGTGCTTCATAAAATGGACGTTATATCTGGAACTCTTGGTAAATATATTTGTGTTATAAGAGAATATGTTGAAAATTTCAATGCATTTAAATTTTGTTGTTTATTTAGTACTCTATGAAAGCTAAACATTGAAATAATTTATTTTCTGAAAATTTTCCTTATCTTATTAAATGATCATTCAGATCATTGCAAGTTTGTGCAGAATGGCTTTGTTAAGGTTTAATGATTATTATTATTATTATTTTGATGTGGAAGAAAAATTGTTTAAATTGGTGAATCTTTAGTAAGAAATTTTAAATTGGAAAATTATAAATGTTTTTAAAGCAGTTCAATAAAAAAAAATATGATAATATTGAAGATATTATTTCTCCCTAATCTCGCCTCATAGGTGGTTGATATTAAATGGAGTATTGTTAACATCAGGATGAGTTGTGGATCCAGTGGTGTTTTAAAGATATGCAGAGATTTCGAATTCAACTTTTTTGAGCCAGTTTAACTTTCCTTTCGAAACCAGTTTAAAGTGCTGTGTAAGATTTTGCAGTTTAATAGCATTTTATTTTTTCCCTTGTCTAAGGCTACTAATATGGTTTTTTCCATTTGTTGTTCTGATCAACTTCCTCTGTCAATTTTATGAACTTTGTTCTTTCAGATTTGAAAAAATTCTAAAAATCTCTCATTTACACTTCGGTATTATTTAATTCACATTGGTGGCATCACCAAAAGGCCATTCGGATAATATTCGATCTTACCTTTTAGTCACTCATCATGAAAATTCAGATATTGAAAAAAAAAAGCATCACAGAAGAAAAAGCATGGACAATGTCACTAAAAGTGTTCTTATTGCATGCTTTTGAAACAACACATTGTGCCACATTCCCAAATGTTTAAGAATAGTTAACACTTTTATGTTATCACATTAATAATTATCAAAAGGCTCAGAAACGTTTTTTTTTTTATTTTTTGTGTTCTTGTAGCATTGTAGTCTGTCTGCCCTAAAGAATTTCCCTTTTAGCTGAAAGTATGAAGAAGCACTTAACAATAAATACATCACAAGACTTGATATGCTTGTTTCAGAAAATATTGATAGCAACTCATCTTTCCTGATTCTCCTCCTATCTAATAATGAATGAAAGCATGCCTCTAAAGATTTGAAAAAAACCTTGACTATAAATGCCTCACTCATATAATATGTTTATTTCAGAAATTAACCATAATTTTTTAACAAATTAAAATTTTATATAAGTAATTAAGATACATTTTTATTTATTTCACAAATGTTGCTTATTTTAAAAAATTAATCGCATGAAATGGTTTTTGAAATTGTAGGAAAAGCTTTCGGTAACATTGGAGGTTATATAGCATCTACAGATGTGATTGTTGATATGGTTAGAAGTTATGCTGCCGGGTTTATATTTACAACTTCGTTACCACCTACAGTATTAAAAGGATCTCTTGCATCCATCAAGGTGATATTTTGATTCATTATGATGAACTTTTTATTTTTAGCAGTTTTAATTCTTTTTAAACTTATACCGAACTTTTCGATAGAGAATTAACTATCGTTTTCTATTCATATAAACTTTTTCATGCAGTATATTTCAGATTAAGGTGAAAAACTGTATACAGTAGAACCCCAGTAATCAGAACTAATTGGGACTGAGCTCTGTTCGGATTCCGGGAAATTCGGTAAAATACTCGTTATATACCAAATGCAGTAGAGTTCTAACTCTGGGTGCTCTGTGAAAGTGTACGGAAAGAGAACACGACGATTCACACGGTACTGTGACAAAAGAGTTGAGGGTAAAAAGAAGATATCTGAGTTTAGTTCTACTAATTAAGGTGCTGTATTCATTATTAAAGACCACTTCAAATATTTCTTTTAAGTTAGGAATAAACATTAGCTTTGTTTCTGATTCGTAATTGTTATTTTTCCTTCATTTTTTAGTAAAAAGTTTTCAGAAAACTAAAAAAAGTTGTTCGAATTATCCTGAATTTCGGATTACTGGGGTTCGGATTTCCGGAGTTCTACTGTATTTTATTATTTATTATTACATAATGATATATATATATATCATTATGTAATAAATCATAATGTAAATTATAATCAAATTATAATGATATATATATATATATCATTATAATTTGAGTGGTAGAATAAATTGGCGGAAGAAGATGTACTGTAACATTCATTCTACACAATGCATGTTTTAGTACTCCTGATTTTTTGTTATCCCTTAGCAACAAATTATTGCCAGTGTAGAAGGATTCAGGTTTTGAAACGATCAACTTCTTGATGAAACTATGATAAACTGCTGTTGTTCTCTAAGAGCAGAAGCTGATTTTGTGATGAAATTAACTTGGATGTCTGGCATTGTCATGTAATTTATTGTGAAAGATATTTTTGTCTAGTTTTATGAGATGTTTGCTTTACCATTGTGTTCACCATGATGTAAATAAGTTAGGCCATTCCAGGCATTTCTTCTGATTCATTGCTGTGCAGGGGTGCCACGAAGACAAAATATCAGTTCATTTATTTCACTTTTTAAAGGGGCAGACGTGATTAGGGGTAAAAAAAATATGCTCATGCCATTTACCATTCATATATCACCTTTCCCATATCACCATTTTTTTTTTATTTCATGAATGTTCGGTTTACTTTTTTATATTCAAATAAATAGTGAGAAGGGGTGAATTAAACTTTGCTTCCAGATACTAAGAGCTTCTTAGCTGGTATATACATGAGCATGTTAGTAGATATGGAATATGTATAAAATAATGGATTACAATAATTTGTATCATAATTCACATTTAAACTATTTCCATTTCTTTCTCTGTAAGTGAATTTTAAATGTTGTTAAAGAATAAAACTGAATTAACAAGGAAGCCAACAATTTGAAAATATTGTGCCAGTGCTTATTATTAGATACTAACCGCCTTGGGCGATTATCTTGTTCGCCGGGAATATAATTTCAACTGAATTAGGGATGGCGGTTATTGTGAAAATAACGGTTTTCGGTTATTCAGGTTTTTTCACCTCAGGTTTAACCTGGCGGTTATAACTGTTCAAAATAATCGGTTTCTGAAATAACCGTTTTTCGTTTTTTTATAAAAAAACAAAAGCCGTTTGTAGACAAATTTTTTTTATTAGTATTGCTTTTACATGAAATCATTCCATTGCCAACATTTATCTGTTCATAGAGACTCTTTCAGTAATCCGCCAACCAAAAGACGGCTCGAGAAAGCGGTTGTCGTTGATTGGCCTAAGATGATGAAGTTCAAATCTTCATAATTTGGTAAATTTTAGTCTAATCGAGCCTATCTTCCGAACCGGTTTTTTTACCCGGTTATTGGATTAAAAAAGATAACCGGTTATAATCGGGATAATAAAATAACCGAAAAAAACCGTTTAACCAAAACAAAAAAAAACTGTTTTTGGTTAAAAAACAGTAGGTTTTTCCCATCCCTAAACTGAATCTCTTTTGTATAAATTGATATTCATGGTTCCCTTAAAAAAGATATTTTAAATTTCAAATTTTGATAGACATTTAACCCATGTTCTTTCTATTCTTTCAATAGCCTTGCACCTATTCTGTTCGTTGTCTGCATAAACGTCCCTAATGGGATCAAGTAACTGCCTGTGTCATGTAGCATACAATTTCCCGTTGTCACTCTCTTATTCCTCTTGCAAAATATCCATTTGATTTTAACTTTAAAATGTTGTGGCACATTTTACGTCCAGCAGCATGTTAGCTGGATGAAATTATAGTGATTAAAAAATATCATTAAACATTAAGATATTAACTTAGCTTTCAACAATGGAAGAGAAACATGCAAATAAATATTTGCTTAAACAATGAAAACGGTTTGAATTGCGTTGCAACACTAAAAAGTATTGTAAATTATGTCAAAAAACATTTTAATTTTTTTTTAATTAGAGAAAAAATTGTGCATCAACTTAATTCATATCATTAAAAAGGTAATTTTTTGCGATTTCAGATAGTGTAAAAATGATTTTTGTGTAGTAATATTTTCGAAAGTTATTAAGGAAAAATGCCAAAATTTTGCTTAATTTTTAATTAATTAAAACTCTAATTAAAATTTCAAAAAAGGGCTCCGAAGTGCACATTCCCACCCTCCAAAGTATGTTTGTGCCAAATTTCGTAGCCCTAGGTCCCACAGTCTGGCCTGTAGAGCACCAACACAGACAGACACACACACACGTTCTCCTTTATTATTAGTAGAGATTAAATTTTTCATTGTTACGAGTTGAATGTCTTTTCACCTATTTTATAAAATTCAGATTTATATAGAGCATGTAATAACATATATTTAAAAGGAAATGTACTTGCTGTAGTATTTCATAGATACTGAATTCTGCTTTCCTTATCCAATCTTTAATGCACAAGTAGTTGAGGAGCTTTCTTTTTTCGAGGCGAAAATGACAGATGCAGTTTCCTTAATAATTAAACATTTTGCTTTTTATCGAATTTTTAGATAATATCACCAGCCTCATGGTGGTTCATGAAAACTAATTGATAATATTTTCAAGAGTTTGTGAGTACTATGATGTGAAATAAAATCTTCAGAATCCTCCTTATATAATCAGTATGTTCTTATTTATAAAATTTAAAAAATATTATACTGACATTATCTTTCCTTTCAGATACTTTCATTGCAACATTTATTTTGCCATCTGTTTCTGATTTGTTTGATTTATTTGTTTTTATTAGATTTTAAAAAGTGATGAAGGTCGGCAGCTGAGGGAGAAACATCAGCATAATGTGAAATATCTTAGAAACGCTCTAAAAAATGCTGGCATACCTGTAGTTCATTGTCCTAGCCATATAATTCCTGTCCATGTAAGTTTTTTCAGTGTTTTACATTACATAAGTTGTTGATTTACTTGATATGTGCATACATAAAGGATTGTCTGCAGTGTTATATTTTTAAGTATCGGTTTAATTTTTTTTATTTTCAAAAATTTTAGTTTTTTAAAGTACTTTCATTCATTTGTAAGTAGGTATCTATATCTGTCAAAGATGTTCTAAATTATGTTTGTGTATAATGGCTGTAGTGGTAATACATACTGTAATATGTACTGTTTAATGCAGTGTGATCTACTATTCAATATAAATTCGTTAATCCTTATAAGAGCAAACAAAGGAATTCAGCCATGAATTATTGTCAATTTTCATTCGAAAATTTGGAAAATATTTCAGGTTGGAAATCCGTATTTAAATACTCAAGTATCTAATCAATTGATTGCAAGATATGGACACTATGTACAAGCGATAAACTACCCTACTGTTCCAGTTGGGCAAGAAAAATTAAGGATAGCTCCGACTCCCTTTCATTCCAAACCATTAATGGACAAATTTGTGTCTGATCTTGTAGACACTTGGAAATCTGTAGGATTACCTTTATGTGAAAACTTCTGTAACGAGGTAAGACTGATTGTAAGGTTGTTTTTTGTAAATAGTTTTTTAATTGATTATTATAAAGAAGTGTATTTGAAATTTCTCTTATATGTATGCTTGTGATGTGAAAAATATGTCTCTAAATTTGAACATACAAGATTCTAATATTTATTGTCAGTGGCGATGATTGGTTGACAAAAGTGGGAGGCAAACAATTTAGAGGCACCTAAAAGTACCGGGCAGTATATGGGATAGACAACAAAGTTAAAAATTTAGTTTGCTTTCTTGACGCTATTGATTTTTTTTATAATTCCTAGTTTTAAGCAGCTAAAATGTCATAAAAATTAAATTTTTCTGCAAAAAGTTTGGAGGAGGTGGTTGCTGCCACTGTTTTTTGTGTGTAGTTTTTGTGTTATGAAACAAAGAAAAGATTCAAATTTTAAAATTCCAAAATGTGTATCAATTTACTCTAAATTTTATTATTTTAAAATATAATTGCACACCTATATTGTGAATGTAAATGTAGTCACTGTTTTTGAAAATTTGATTTTTCTGTTTCACTAATTTGTTTGTTCTTTAATAGGAATGTGAATTTTGCAAAAAACCTTTATTATTTGAGCGCTATGAATCCAGAATTCTACCACCTTGTGGAGGTCTTGGAGGTTGTCCTCAAATTTCTGTTTACTGAAAAGATGGGAACATTCAAACGAATGTACTAATAAATAAATAAATATTTTTATGATACACATAGTTGTTTTATAAGTAACTTGTATCTACTTTTTTGTTGTGACAGTAGCAAATTTCTTACCTGAAGTTCTGGGTTGAAAAATCTTACTAGTTATATTAAAACTTTGTTATTCAAACAATTTTGGATTTTTTAAAATTATTTTTGAAAGTTTAATATAGAATTTCAATTGTGATTTTGAAAACATATGAAAAGTTAATAAAAGAAAAAAAAACATGGATACCTATATTATTTTTTATGAGGGCTTTCCCAATGTTGTCCAACTACTCTTATTGTGAAGTTTAATAACGTCATTGAACGTGAACTTCCCATAGCATGCATGTCTGTTCATTTAAAGTGTGGAAAATTTATATGGACTAATTGAAACTATTGATGCAACCGAAGAAATATAACAATCTGTCTATAATTTATCCTAGAAGAATCTGTGTAATTTAGAATCAATACATTTAATTGTATCTGCATGATAAGATTACTTATTTCCACCATTCTGCTTGTTTAAACATTTAGTTTCAAATAATGTGTTCAAGAGTGGAAAGAAACTTTGTTTAACCCCAATTAGCTATTCATTAACTAATAGAAAAGCTAATACAATAAAACAAATATTTTCGGGAATGATTATGTGGCATATGAATATTCCATTAAGCTTAAAATATAAACCATTTCATCAACTTTGGTGAAAGTTCCATTGTTGCACACACACCTTTAATCCATGGGCTTAATTTGAAAACTATGCACCATTCTTATTATAAACGAGTTTTGATTTAACCCCCCCCCCCCAACTAGATGAGAGATGTAAGCCTGGGCAAATCCCCATACAACTCAAAGAGAAAGTCTAAGGCGAGAATACATGTAATCTATTTTAATTTGACGTTAGAACAAACATAAACATTCCATTGAGGGGGGATTTTTTTTATCATCAGCACTTGGCTTTGTTCTGGCAGATAAACCTGGTTTAAAACTTTCTCTTTAATTTTTTCTGATTTGTTTTGTTTCTTGGAATGATATATTTAATAAAGCATCATGCATATGATATTACAGTGCTAGATTTTATTTTTAAAAAAGGCAGCTTTTATTTAATAGACTTTTTAAAGCAATGGATTTTTTTCACAGCTTTCCTGATTAGAGTACCGCCTGTGCACTCCCTTCAGTGTCTAAACATATAAGAAAATGCAATTATAATTTTTTATTGATGTGTGTATTAAAAGATTATGTGTGTTATTAATTATTATGTGTGTATCATAGTTAAAGTAACAATTTTCAGGCTCTGGATACTTTTCATGTTCTTGGGATAGTTTTTTGTAAGTT
>BGPR01022783.1:0-22678 GCA_013235015.1 Araneus ventricosus | reverse complement strand
CCCCCCCCCACGATCGGAGACTTTTACTAAGTTTAACAAGAGACCCTCCAGAAATTTTGCACCAATTTTAAAAACTATATGATTTTTTGTTTTTCTTCAAACCCTTCATTTATTGTGCTATAAATTAAGATTTTTTACAAATTTATTCGTTTTGAGACAAATTAACTCAAAAACTATTATAGCCTGAAGAAAAATCAAAGTACCAATCTGTAGGAAATCGCACGCTTTTGAGTTTGTTAAATCACATTTAATATCAATATTGAATAGTTTTCGAAATTTTCAAGAAAATCTGAAAAGTGGGGGGGGAGGAAATCCAAGATGCCTGAATCCTCTGAGACCCAATATTTCCAAGACTATTGAAGCTGGAAGAAATATATATATATATATATATATATATAAGTATTTATTTGTAGGGAATATTACGCTTTTTAATTTGTTAAATAATTTGTAATTTGAAAACTGAATAGTTTTCGAGATATTTAGGAAAAGCTGAAAAAAGGGAGATGAGCCGCGAGCCCACCCCCCAGGACCGGGAACTTTTAATATGTTCATCATAAGCCCCTCACAAACACGTGTACCAATTTTCAAAACTTTATGATTTAGTGTTTTTTCATCCCCATTTTGGACCTTCGTTGACTGTTCTAGAAGGGAAATCTTTTACAAATGGGAAGGGAGAATTCAATTCTGTAAATGACTTGAAAAGGGAGCGATTGCTAATTTTCCTCTTCGAGTCATAGAATCGTTCGAAACCGTATAGAGGGGCAGTTTATATTATTGGGCCTCTGGTGTTGAATTTTATTGGAGTCTCTCTGAAACAGGGTGCGAAGATTCATGAAAAGTGCTCAAATTTGAAAACCATTTTTAAGAACATTAAGGCTTGCCTCGTAGAATTTTAAATATGCCTTTTCCTAAGAGATGGCGCTGATGTTTACTAGGTTGTGACGTCATCGTTTTCATCAAATTTACAACCTTCTCTCCAAAAATGAAATAAATAGAACTTTCTGGCACTTCAGGAGGACTGAAAAGGTCCCTACCCCCATACAAATTACCCTACTACCCTACCCCGCAGTTACCCCTCACATTCTTATTTTACAAAAGAGAGCAGGACCAGGGACCCTGCCCTGAAAGAGAGGGTCCTGCTTTGCCTTTGGCTATAAAGAAGGAGGATGTTAACTTCCCGTTCTGTGGGAAAATTGTATGAAATATATTTCTTTTAGCTAGTTTTAGAAACTTAGTGAAAGCAAACGCATATACTTTGATGATTGCATTTTTTTCCAAACTAAGCTTATGACGGAGTAAATTGCAAGTGTGTACCTGAATATTTGAATAATTGATGTTTCGATAACAGTAATTGTTCTTCTAAAATATTAGCGAGCTGAATTCAAATTAAAATCAGTAATATTAGTCAGCTTTCCTAGTTCAGAATTTTGCGTTGAAATAATTCATTTAAAAGTAATCACAAACATTCTATAAAAAAGGGCTACTTTTTTGCAATGAAATTCCTAAAACGCTTAATAATTGGTACACACTTAAATAAATCAAACAAATCAACTTTAAATGTCAGATTTTCTTACGGGAGGGTAAGAGGAATATTTTAGTAACAAAAATATAACATTGTATTCCATACATCTCGGAAGTTATGGCAGATATTTATCTTAATATAAATAAAAGTCATTGTGGGTATGTAAGTTTGTAGGTATGTATGTTCCCCATCTCCTAAACCACGGCACTGATTTCAACCAAACTTTGCACACTTATTAATTAAGACAAGGGGAAGATTACTGTCAACTTTTCAAAGCGCAAAAGTTAATTAAACAGTCAGTTAATTAAAAATTAACTGAAAACTTTTTTCCGCTGTAAGTTCGGAGCAAATTATCCGACGAAGATTATTTTTATACGATCTTAAAGTTCAAAATTTTACCTTTTTAATTATGCCAATTTTGTATATGCGACATTTTTCCTTCATTGTTTTATTATTTTTAAAATTTAATAAAAATTTGACACGTAGACGATTTTGAAATAAAGTAAATTTAATGATACTTAGTTGATAGACAACAGTGTAATTACTTTACCATTATTTTTCCCCCTTTTTTATTCAAATATCGTTTGACAATGTTTTTATTTTTTCTTAAAGAATTCTAAAGCTTATTTAATTAGATAAAAGAATCGATTCAGTTAATATCACCTGTCATCTTTTACCTACGTTGTCTAAGAAATAATAACTAAGTAATATTTTAATTGAAAATATATAACTTTGAGTATTGCGAGATTCGGAGTTGTGTTTTAACGATGCCTACAAGAAAACTTAAATCAATCTCTCACATTCCAACAAAGGCACACAAAGAAAGTAAAGTTTTGTAAGTAGATGTTTGACAACAGCACTCTCCAGAAATGTTGTTCACAGACAAGCTTTGGATTAATGTAAGTCGTTGTAACCTTAACCTCTGCAGTTGGGAGTCTGTGGTTTTGAATGTTTATTGTACATATTTTTATGCACTTGAGGTCTTAAAAACAAAATAAAGGTCACTTTCAACTATTCAAAGTCCAAAAGTTATTTAAAAATTTAGCAAGAATTTGGCGTTTTACAGAATATAGCTTACTAAAATGTTATCTAACAAAAACTGATTTTACACCATATTTTTTTTTTTAAATCAGCTTTTCAGTGGCTCTAATTTCATTTCCGTACAATTTTTCCCTCTCATTTTAATGAATTTTTCAAAATTAATTTTATACATACTTGCTAGCAATAGTTTTTTTAATTTGGTGAACAAAAATGCACATACGAAGAACTGTTGCCAAAAAACATTAAAATAATTCTGGAAAACACTTAAAGAAAAGTTTAAAACCAGACAATTCACAATTTATACCAGAAAAAACTTTTGATATTGTTTATTTTCATATTTTTATTAATCAAAAAGTAATTTATCTTCCCCAAATGTCCATTAAAACCTTTCTTATACATCAGTATTTGTGAATAAATTTTAGAGATCTTATATAATAAATATTACTGAGATAATTAGTTTTCGGCGTTTCTTAAAAATCGTTTGTTTCAATTCATTTTCTCATTATAATTTTAAAACGTTTCACACGATAAAAGGATTTTGTGTATTATAATATTTTATACAAAAGTATTTTAATCCTGAGCAACGCCGGGTATATGAGTTATACACAATATGTATCATTTTTTAAAAAAATTAGACATGAAAACATAAATAAAAAATATTAGACATGAAATTAAATTAATCCCCAGCAAGATCGGTTTTATTAGCTAGTTATTAAATAAAAAAATGAAACTACCATTATGAAGATATAGTTCTCGCTATTGATAAAAATGTGACTTTCTAAGCGAAACTGTAAAATGCTCCATACTCTGTGGATGAGTGGGTTGGCGTGGGTAATATATAACTAAATAAAATAAACAAACCTGAACCAGTTCCAAGCTGCTGCACACTCATATAATGCAATATTTAATTTTCGAAAAATATAGCATCACAATTTTTTCCTGTAATATTTCGCGAAAGCGATCCAAAAGAAATATCTCCAAACGAACATTTCGAAGTTACATCCCAGCTGCTTAGTCTCATCCGGTTTTGTATATTAATTATTCATGTTACTTATGGTGTTAATCATTGTGATAAACGTAAAAATAAAAGTTGGCTGAAATAGTTTCCCTCATTTTAGAAAGATTATTTGGACAATAGAGTATATTTTCTGAACTTCAACCCGAGATACTTTCAATAATGCAGGGGAGGAGAGAGTATTGCGTATATAAGGCGCGTGGTCCCGCCAATGTTAATATTAAAGGAAATTTGTGAAAAGGAAATCAAAATGAAGGAGAAAATAAAAGCAGTAAATTTTCTCACTGATTTTTTGAGGTAGATTTATCTGTATTCGTAAAACTGGAGTGGCCAATTTTTATTTGAATTAGAATTTGGTCATTTGATAAATTGACACTGAATGCCAAAAACACAGGATTTTATTTGTTACTGACATTTCAACGATAAAAAGTTAACTTAATAAAAAATAATTTAATTATTTATCATTTGCATGTATTCCTTAAGTCCTTATATATCAAATTATGCAAGGTCAAAAATAGAAAAATGCAATACATTATTTTTTTGTATGAAATTTGTTTACAGGCCCCTCAAGTCAACTTTGAACCAAGCCCCGCGTTTGTTTAGGCCGGTCCTGGGCTTGGCCATGCGGGGAGGGGAAGTATAAGGTGCCTAATTTCTGGAAATCGAAAGGACCATCCCACCTGTGATTTTTCCTTCTTGATAATATTGTTTTTCCTAAAACGTCCTTTAATATATTTGTTATTTGTTTACAGCATTGGGAATAAATTTTCCGAGAGATTCTATTTTCCGAGAAATTCTGTACCAATCTATGAGGGCACCTGAAGGAACTACGCACTTTCTCGCCGCTTAAAGCCGGCCCTAATGACTTCGATATGATATATATTACAGAAACATATAAAGGAATTTAATTTTCTTATGGAATAGTTTTTTAATGTACTTATTAAACATAAAATCCTTTCATTATGTTCCTGGAACAATACCGATTTCGATGACAGCACTGTAAGGCTTAGTGAATTTAAAAAAAAAAAAATATTTGAAGCAAGTTACTCGGGAATAAACGTGAGAGTCGTTTGATTTATTATTGATAGTTCTGTGAGCAGTAGACCTCGAGTCCAAAGAATATATATCTAAGATCCTCTCTTCTTTCCAGTCTTTAAAGGTTTAGCCATTATTTATTTTTTCGAATAGGAATATATTTATGCAAGGTTTTTCTTTTATGAGTGTTGACCAAATTACAATTAAGTTCCGTTTGCTTAAAAGCGTTTAAAACACATTACATGAAACGGAACCATTAAAACGGCCACTATCTTAAAACGAAATCATTAAAAAAAGAAAATTTACACATATCTCGTTTCCGATTAATTTAAGGAACATTCATACCAAGTTTGAAAAGAATCGATCCGAAGAATTCGACATGATTGCTTAACCGTTTAAGTGCGGCGAAGCGCTATCGCGCTTCGCTTTCTATGTACCGAAAACGCCGCCGCATTCAAACGGTTAACAAACAAATTAAACTAAAAATATCGAATGGTCGACTTAAAACGGGGCCTCCCTTTGTTCAGAGAATAAAATTTTCCGCCGGTTATAGTATTCTTAATAATTTCGTTTTGAAAATGCTTTTCCTAGCGTTTTGGTTTAAAATTTAAGTGTGAAAATATTTTTGTTAAATATAATGCTTAATATTACTTCAATTTATTAAATATAGATTTTGAATTTTAAATAACAGAATGATCAAATATATTTTTAAGCATTTCTTTTATTTTTCATTATTATTATTGCCAAATGGTGTTGTTTTTTGACAAGGAAATTAAAAGGTAAAAAAAAACAGGTATTTTCAATGTACTTCAACAATGCTTTCTTTTATATGAAATTTGCAGTCATGTTGTCTTAGCTATTTGAAACCGTGGTTTCTGTGAACTATTATGTTTCCTTCCCGCATAATTAAATTATGTATTCTCCTTTCCTTTCAGATTCAATAAACAATCCGCAGGATATTTTTTCGGAACAAAGTAAACCCATTCTATACCACAAAACATTCCCTTTAAAATGGCAGCACCTGTTTATGAATCCCGGATTTTCATTCCAATTTTGCCGTCGCTTTCTCACTTTGCTGCGGTGACAGTAGCTGTCCCATTGTTCAAAGACTTCGGCATGGAAATGTTGGACAAGGTCTTCACGGATATCCAGCATGGAAAACCAACAGCATCTAATGAAGGCAACAAAGAAGATCGCGGTTTCAACTATAACAGAGCAAAGGAAAATTTACTCCTCATACCTAGACATTTGAGAAAGAATGTGCTGGAAGTAGTTAACGTCATGCATTGGGCGGTGGAGTTTTGGAGACGTGAGCATTCAGGCATTCTCAAATTTAAGGATGGAAAAGACTTTTTTCACTGGAGGTCTGATGGAACGATAGATACAATAAAAATAGCCTCGACATTCCTGTACGACATTATCGTATGCCCGTTACAAGATTAGAAAAAATGGAAGATTGCGGTATTCGCAATTTACAACCTAACTTGTTTCACAATTGACAATAAAATACTTACCATAAAGAAGATAATTTCCTTGTTTTTTACTTTCGGCTCTTCACAAAGAAATAATTTCACTTTATTTTCCTGAACATCAAATGGTCCAACATCAATCGAACATAAAAAAAAAGCATTCGAATAAATATGGATGTAATGTAATCTAATAAAACATTATTATAAATGTATGAATCTATACTCTTTTAGTAAGTATGTTGAAGCTGTAATCTTTTTAAATTTAAACTTAACAGATGAGATAAGTATGCTATGTTTCGAAGTAAATAAACCGTTTGAATTTATTAATATCATTCATTAATAGATTCTTAAAAACTTAACTTTTAAAATATGAGAAATTATTTTCATTCTGTTTAGTTTTATGTCTTTAATACTAAAATTTTACTTGATAGTCTTCTTGTTTCAACACATACATATTACTTATATGCATAATTTCTGTCCTATCTTTGCATAATTCAAAAAATCATATAAACATTTTTCTGAAACTAACTTTCAAATATTCTTGCATTTTGTATTACAAATTTTATTCCTGATAGCTCTCCATTTCTTTAAAACTAAACTTAATTTATGTTATATATAGCTATTCTGGTAAATGATATATGTCTGCAATTAAAATATAGAATTGATGAGTTTTAAAATTCTATAAAAATAAACAGGGCGTCCGAATAAAATGGCCCTAATTTGAACATTCGATTTTAAAAAAATTATTAGCGATACGCTGGCGATATTAGGCAAAATTTGCTGTTGAATTCTTAGATTTTGGTGACAATTTTAATTTTTCGCGTATATATTAAAATTGTGGCTGTATGAGTACAAAATGCAGATTGTACAGAAACTGCCGCAATTTGTTGTATTTGCTGTGTTATCTCGCATCAAAATGAATACGATTTTCTAAACCCCATCATTTTTTCAGATGCAGCAACATTTCATGTGAGCAACAAAGTGAATATAAGCACAACTGCAGGATTTGGAGCTCAGAAAATCCCCATGCAGTACAGGAAATGCAAAGAAACTGTCCAAAAATCAATGTGAGGTGTGCTCTTTTACATGATGCAGTCATACGGCCATTTTTCTTTGCTGAGACTTCTGTGACTGCAAACATTTACCTGTACATGTTGCAAAGTTCCGAAATACTCCAAATGCAGCATTTACAACCCATTGACATCTTCCACGAAGATGCTGGGGCACGGATGTTCGAGCATTTTACTGGAACTGGACTACCGGCTGGATATCCTCAGAGCTACCAAGGGAACCCACTTGGAAGTGCACTGGTTTTTAAATAAAAACTTTGTGGGAACTGTTTTCTAATTTTACATTTTTCTTATGCTTTTTAACTGTCTACTAAGTATAGCGACCTCTCCAAATTAGGGAAATTTGATTCGGATACCTTGTATTTGAAAATTGAAAAGTATGTTTAGTGCTTGATATAGTTTCCAAACATATTTGCACTGTTTTATTGTGTTGATAATTTATTATTATTTCGCAAATCTTCGACTAATTAATGATGTGTTGTTTGTATTCAGTGAGGGTATTCTCTTGATTAAATAATTTCAAACCCATCAGAGTTCAAATGGTTCTAAAAATAATCTAGAACCTTATAAACTCTATTTTCCTGAAAACAACTTTTATTCTTCCTTGTTGCAGAAAGCAAGAAATATATGTTGCTATTTAATGTCCATACACTCACAAAGGAATATTTTATAATATTGTACTGTCCAAAACGAAAAAACGCCACCCCAGATCTCTATTGGATTCTCGCTTGGACAGCCAACGAAGAAGGACGTGTTTTTTCGCCCATCCTCGACAGCTAGACTAGCCCTGATGCGAACGTGTTTTCATACGTGTCTACTAATTGGAAATCTCTTTACATCCGATTGGATATTAACGAATCAACTTGGAATTGTACTCCAGACTGTTTTATAGTCTGGGGTACTACTTTCTAACAGATTATTGGAAATTATTTTCACCTTTTTAGGCAATATTGGACTTAGTCATTTTTTCACCCATGTGGTATGATGGCTGAACAAGTTTCGAAGAAGGATATGGGAATGGAATTTTCTCCTTGAGCTTAAGGAACGGAGTAAAGAAAAAAAAAGAATGGAAACCCCCTACTGAGCAAGAAATAGCCACCTGCAAGGAAATTCAGGAACAAGACCAGCGGAAAATTCTAACTAGACAGCATCTCAGGAAGGCCAGAAAACGATTGGAGAAATCAAATCCGAACTCGGATTTGAAATAAAATAAGTAGATTTAGTAAGTCCAGTAATATTTGAAATAAAAAAAGTAATGCCTCCTATATATTACTTAATGCAAATGCATAATAATTGTAAGGTTCCTCTTAAATTTCCTGTGCTAACACATATAATGGCAATGTGAACAGCTTTTAAGTAATCAAAGTAACATCACAGAACTTATTCCTGATTATATCTTTATTTAATAGAAAAATTATTGTTGTTATATTTTAAAAAGTAATTTTAACACAATCTTTGGTTTGTGCGTTTTAAAACATATCAGCAGAAAGAGCAGATCAAGTTTTAAGGAGTCCACATACTTACCCTTGCATTTTGAATTGTCAGTTACTAAGATTTAGTTCATATAATTTTTCTTAGTTATCTTTTCATATCATATTAGATATTTTTACTTTCACCGTTGACGAAGCATTTATCTCCGGTATTCTAAGGCGTGGGAATGTCCCATATTTCAACCTGGACAATTCCTGTTGAAGGTCATTCCAGCCAGTGCAAGGGTACCTGGCGCACTTAGGGAATGAGATTTTATGCGTCAATTCTAGGATTTCTCAAAAGTACTTTTGTGTTATAAATTGCTCCTATGGAATTTTCCCATTCCTTTTGATTCTATCAGACAGTATATGAAGTTTCAGAAACCCAAAGTTTACGGGAAAGTTTACCCTGGACTATTCCTGTTAAAGGTCATTCCAGCCAGTGCAAGGGTACCTGACGCACTTAGCGAATGAGAATTTATGCGCCCATTCTAAGGTTTCTCAAAAATACTTTTGTGTTATAAAACATTGATCCTCTGGGATTTTCCCATTCCTTATGGCCCTAATAGAGAGTATATGAAGTTTCAGCGTCCCAAAGTTTACGGGAAAGTTTGCCTATAAAACTTTAAAATTTGATATGAGCCACAAAAATGTAAAATATTAAAAAAATCTTGTCAGAAATTTTATATGGTTATCAATGTGTTAAAAATGGTTTATATATGTTCGAATGCGCATGTTTATATAGAATATAAAGACAAAGAGACATAACCTTAGCCACTTATCACTTGAGGAAAATAAAGCATAAATTGATGATATTTGCTGCTTTTGTAGACACATCATACGCCAATTACTTTATATTCATAATAACAGCTTAAAAATTTATGAAAATGTCAAAGAAGGATATACAAAGGAATACAATGATAAGTTAAAATCTACAATTTTACTAGACAGCTTAATACGTATCATTAAGATAAAAAGATTAAATACTCGCAGTAAATAATTGCTTGAATAACTTGTAAAAATTCCGATTACTATCAAACAATCTCATGCCTTCATTTTAACTTCTTTAAATTTTATTCAAAACTGACTTCTCAAAGGAAGGAGTTTTTTCCTACTTTCTCCAACAGACTGAAGTAGATTTTCAGTCGTTCTTCATTTTTAGTTATCGATTGACTTTAATCTTTCATTAATTTTACTCTTCGTTGGGCTATGTCATTTAACCAAGTTTATCGCATGTAGCAATGATCTGTTGCAGCTTGTGATTTATCTATTCTGTAAGCATTATACTACTCTGTGTAAATATTGTATTAAGGTATCTGACTACGTGCGGGAACGAATTTTTGAAAAAGCGCTTTAATGTGCAATTTCAGTTCATTTTCTGACTCAATATGATTCAAAACAACCATTAATACCAGTCATGAAATTTTATGTCACTTGAGATTCAGTAAAATGGGATAATTTAGGTAAAATAGGGGTAAAATTAGAGCAAAAAGCAAAACACTCTAGCAGAAATTCTAATCCATATATTCAAATTATTTCTCTACACAGCACATTTACAGCTATGGTGAAGGCAATGAACTAGGATCTAAGAAATACTTGCACTTACAGGAAAGTTATGGCCAGTCGAGTATTCTCTTATTCAAAATTTCACAAAATGCATAGGTATAATCAACATTAGGCAGCTCTAAATCAAAAACTATTGATCTCAAAACTATATTTCTAGTTCATTGCCTTTACTACACTTAAGACAACATATATACAAAATTTCAAGGAAATATATAGATAATGTTTTGAGATATCGTGTTTTGCGTAAGTGACTTTTGACGAAATATAAGTTTTCCAAAAAACGCGTTTAAAGTTTTAATTTTTGCTTTTCATTAAAAATATATTTATTTAACTTCTTTTCAAATTTGTCACATTTGTAGGATATACCTTCTTTATTCAGAATCTTATCACATTTTTTCATTCTGAGAGCCCGTAATTTTTTTCTAGCGTTTTTTGTTCCTGCCAAAGACTGTCTATTAGCAGTGACGATTCTATGGTTATTGAGGTTAAGATATTATTTCAATGTATATGTTGGCCAGGAACTGTTCCCAGTTCATGAAATACTCTTTTAAGACCATAAAATCAATCATTAAACAACAATTGAGCTATCGATGTCCCAAAACGTGAATTTTGTAACTCCACAAATGTGCATTTTGACAAAAATGTTCATAGTAGCTTGTCGAAACTCAAAATCTTATTCAAATTGACATAACTTGCATATAGAGTGTATAATTAATCGAAATAGATAAAAAGAAATTTAATTTATACTTCAGAGTGCGGTGTATTGGGTATAACGAGGGAAAACAGCCAACTTCCGGTTTCGTTTTTGGCTACCATGCTTTATAAAAAATTATATATCTCCGTTTCTATTCATCGTAAAAATAAAATAAACCCAGATTTAGAAAGCTAAATAAATGGGCTTTAAAGTAAAACCATAAAAAAATTTTGTGAATTTCGACCCAAAACTGCCTTTTAGACGTAGTCAGATACCTTAAAGAGATTGATAACTAAATTACATATTAATACGAAAAACATGTTTATGATTTTTTTCCAGACGTTTTCACTAAAACTCTAAGGCTCGGACCCGAACTACACCTTTCTTACGTTTTATTTAAAGTAGCTTTTGATGGCGCCATCTGTGGAGAGTATATAGAACTACATTTCGCGTATGCGCAGTAAAACATTACTTTTATTACAAATGCTCATATCTCCCGTAATATTCAAATTTTAATACAATGTTTCTTTTACGTATTGTCAAGTATTCTGTAAGTTTCGTACAATTCGAAAGAAAACTCAGTATGTTATAATAAAAAAACTTGCAGAGTTTGAAATTTTCAATTCAATACTTGACATACCGAATACCGATTTTTACTTATATTCTGATAAATATTTTTATTGTCTCACTTTGCGTGCTAGTAATACTCCTCAAGCTCTTTAAAATGACGCCAGAATCAACTTCCTAGATAAACGTGTTTCCACGCTACACTTATTTATAATCTCACATAAAGCTAATTCATAACAGTCACGCGCATGCGCCTACACTGGTACGATTACGTCAGAGGCAAAACAAATACTACGCGTCAAACTCTTACAGATATAATCTATCCGTTGTGGGGTCAACCATTCTTTTCGTATAATTAGTGCCGTAGTTATTAGCGATTCAAATCTGATGGTATTTTGTCACACAAAAAAGTTCTACCGACTATCACCACAACGAGTGGAAAGACGTTTTGAAGTAAAAAAAATAACAAGTCGGGCAAGCAATTGGATACATGTCGTATTTAAATTACCCATACAATAATGATTTTAAATAATGATGCGTCTAAATGATTTATTTTGAATATTTATCGTACACAGTACTTCTCTTAAGCAGATCTATGATAAGAGAATTAAACAATGACAACGTTTGATAGCAAAAGTGCAGAAAATTTGAGTTTGATATGAAGCGTTGATTCAGACTGAAACACAAAATCAATACTTATGAATTTAAATTTTTGTACTCATTTTCATCTTCTATGCTATATCGACAGAACATTCAAATCATGTGTGGGTATAAAATTTTTATTAATAAATGATGCATTGATCTTCATTTTATGCTCAACTTTTTATATACGTTTCATAAAAACGATGAGCAAGAAGCCTACAATAATTTAAGATTCCAGGGGGAAAATGGCATTGTTTTTTGACAAAATTTGACATATATTAACAGTTGTGATGTGAGAAAACACATATCAAATTTCATCCATTTAGCTTGATTTTCAGTGATGGCGTTCACACACAAAAATCGAAGGAACAACAGATAGTCAAACTTTGAACATATTTGGTCCAAATTTGATATTGATCTTCAGTCCTGATTTTAAAACTAAACGCCGAATTTCATCGATATAAACTGATGCGTTTTTGAGTTATCGTGTTAAATACGCACGCGATTGGACAGACAGATAGACTTGCCTCAAAAGGATTTCTTTCAAATAATTAGAGAAGTCTTCAATTTTAATAAATAATTTAATAAATTAATGTCTATTAATTTTAATTAATTAATTTCTTATCTATTACTTCTTAATCTATTAATCTGTTAATTTTTAATAATTAATTTCTTATCTATTAATTTTTAATCTATTAATCTATCTGTCTAATTTAATCTCTTAATCTTATCCTTTAATCTATCAATCTTATCTATTAGTCTATTAATCTTATCCTTTAATCTTATCCTTTAATCTATTAATCTTATCGTTTAATCTATTAATCTGTAATCTATTATTTTTTAATAATTAATTTCTTATATATTACTTTTAATTAACTAACTTCTTATCTATTACTTTTTAATTAATTAATTTCTTGTCTATTAATTTTTAATCTATCTATCCAATTTAATCCAATTTTTAATTTTGCCTTAGGGCGTAATAATGTTTAAATCCTGCCATGTTAAAGAGTGAGTGAGACACATATGATGTGCCTACCAGAAAAAAAATTATATTTTCTTTGTCTCACTTGTAAGGAATTCATTTCATTGTTCCGTTTTTATCAAATCAAGTCTAATTTATGATTGAATAAGTTCGTCTTTCGGCCTTTTGGAATTCCTTACCCATTGTATTTAAGTGCAGTTTGGCTCATCTCTACGACAATTGGCGAAAATCTCTTAACATAGCAACCCTACAGAAACCCACCCTAACCCTGACTACAGCATAGCAACCCTATCTTGATCAGACGGTTCTTTTTCGTTCGACCAAAGAACTGCTTTGTACATTCTTTGGTTCGACCGTTTCCACTCACTCTTTCCCAGCGAAGTATTGTATACAGGTGGCCAGACCACGTGCGAATATCATTCGGCTCTTCTTTCTCATTTGCAAAGTAAGTTTTTTAATGTTATTCTTTTTCCAGCATTGTTTTCTATCACAATAGATAAAAATTAAAAGTTCACGTTGTGTTTTCGCTTAGAAAAATATCTAATATTATGCATTTCTTCTTAAATAATTCATCTCCATGCTTTCTCTGGAAATGATAAACAACGATATGGAATTATTTTAAATATTTCATGTTCCTATTTTTGAAGTTTTGAAAGATATTCTTAACTAAAATGTTGAAACATTTTGAACAGATATTATAGAATATTAGTTTGATACTTAGACTGGCGTTCAACTTTTGTTCGAGTCACTTTTTATAGTTTAAAACAGTCTTGCCAAAATGGTTTTTCTCTGTCTGCTTACTAAATGTCCTAAACGACCAAAATTTAATGTCGTTATTTTGCCACTGGAGTAGTTTCATTCAATTAGTAACTTTGCTAAAACTTTTCACACTTGCTAATGTGCAATATTTCTTTCTTTTCATCGCCAGAAAATTTTGTTGAGCGAGCACAGCGAAGTCCTGCTTAGACTGAATCGTACGGCATTTTGTCAGTTTGTCTCTAAATTTGTTTATTACGTAGTCATGTCCTAATGCACTGCTCTATTTTCTTTGAATTTGATATGAATTTTCTTTGAAACCATTAAAGGCGGTGTATGAATAAGGATTTTTATTTTTTACTAGCTGTTATGCCCGGCGTTGCTCGGTATTAAAATACTTTCATGTCTAATATTTTTGTTTTTAAAAACTACTTTGTATAGAAAATTACAATACCTAAAATTCTTTTGTCTTCTGAAACGTTTTGTAACTAAAATGAGAATATCAATTGAACCCGACGATTTTTAAAAACCGCCGATAGCCAATTTTCTCCTTAAATTACTAATATTTGTTGCATAGGTACTTTAAATTTTGTTCATAAAACTTGCAGTATAAAGAAAGATTTTAACGGATGTTTGGGACAATTAATTGCATAGTAAATTTTTCATTGAGAAAAAGCGCTGATATAAATATGAATAAAAAATAATAAAATTAGTCTTCATCCAGAATTCTTCTAATGTGAGATAACAACAGTTCTTATGCATTCTTGTTCTTCACCAATAAAAAAAAAAAGTGTTACAAAAAAGTGTTTCGAATAGAATGGAAATGAGACTTGTGTCATAAAAAGTTATTTTTTAAACTTTAAATATGTGTAAAAATAGGTCTTGTGACATAATACGTATTTTCGTAAAATATCACGGAAAATGCCACATCTTGCTTAATTTCTAATTAACTGAAATTTTAATAAGATTAGGGCTTTTAAAAGTTGATTATGATCAGTAGTAACCCCCCCTAGCGATTGCTGAGTTGTCTCCTCCTGCTTCTCCCTCCCCTTCCCCCCTTGTTGAGTTGAGTTGTTTCCGCCTGCTTCCATTTCGAGTTGAGTTTAGTTGTTTTCGATGCTGCTTTCGAGTTGAGTTGTTTGGTGCTGATGTGAACTGAAGTGAGTGGAGGAGAGTGACGTCATTTTTTCGAACTTAGAATTTTTCATCATTTCTCGATGTGAACTGAAGTGAGTGGAAGAGAGTGACGTCTATTTCCGGACTTTGAGATTTTCGACATTTCTCGAGTTATAGGGAAGGTCATTTAATTAGACATCTTAATTATTCAAGGCTTAATTATTAATTTCAATTAGTGTAATTATTATTAATTTTAATTAATTTAAATTAAAATCTAATTGAACTTACTTTGTACGAATTCGATGCAGATTGTGGCAAAAGTTTCAATTCCCTCCCGGCCGGGAATCGAACACGGGACCTTCGTCACCGCAGTCAGAAGCGCTGACCCCATAGCTGTACGGGGCTTCATACGCTGGTGGTAAAATAACAATCTATTTGAATTTTAAAGTCAACATAATTCTAGGGACTCCATCTATCGGTGAAAAAATCAATGATATCCAGAATGTGTTTTTCAAAGCTTAGAGTTTAGTTGTTTGATGCTGCGGAAGACATTTGAACTGAAATGAAACTACGAATTCAGATGAAGGGAAGTGAAGAGGAGATAGTAAAGTCATTGGTTGGAAATTTAACGTTTTGTGAGTGGCAATAGGTTAGCGGGCATATTGGAACCTCAGAGTAAGAATACTTAGAGAGCGCCTTCCCATTGAAATGGCTTGAATAAAGTAGCACCAAGATAAGTCACGTGACACTAGGAATTTGGCGATAAAAGGTTGCCAACTGAGTGCTATACCTCTGACTATATCGCCGTTTTTGGCAGAAAATTTGGTAGTTTTATACGATTAAGCAAGTCGTGAGGATTATACAAATATTCCAGGCAGTTTCGAAATGGGACGGATGGATTCATTATATTTTTACCGAGAATTTCGTTATTCTTTTCCCCACAAATTAATAAATAAAATAATGAAATCCATCAATCATAAATTAAATAATTATTTAATATTTTTTAGTTTAGATACTGTAGATTTTTAAAGCAATAAGTTTTTTTTGTTACAATTTCGATCTAATTTCTTTCCATTATTCTACACAGTTTCATTTTTATTTTCAGAGGGTAGTATTTAATGTTCATTTATTTTACATAAAATCAGACTGTGCTTGACTTCAAGGTCCACTTAATTTGATAAATTTTTAATCTAGTTTAGCTTGTACATGATTATATTAATCTTACAAGCATTTCTACGTTTTGTATGGACAAAAAATTATTTATACATAATTTCGATGACAATGCAATATTTTTATGTTTTCCCCCTCCCCTGAGAATTTCAAAATAAAATTGAATACATGCCAAAGAGAAATTTTATGCCAAAAAGTAAAAGGAATTTCATGTCTAAGATTTTCATAAAACAAGTATTATTTGGGAGACTGGCATGATCTCTTACTTTAGTATAAAATTTGTCATTTTTTTAAAGAATTTAAAATAGTTAAACATTAAGAGGGAAAGAAACTGCAGTTCGAAAGTAACATTATTTTTAATTTTTATAATGAAGGTATGATTAATAGCTAAATCATCCTTCCTGCTCCTCCACACCTTTTCATTATTTAACTAAATCAAGAATTCAGCCAAACTCATTTTGATTTATATGTGTACTAAAAATCCAAGATTCCTTTAATATTTAACTCATTTTGATATGTACATGTGTGAAAAAAATATTTCTATACCATCTTACTCATAATCTAGTTCCCAAATTATTTTATTTACTTAATCTTATCGTAAATTTTCCATTTTTTGTCCTTTTTTTTCTTTTCTTGTTAGCCTTGTAGTAAAATTTTTAACTTCAAAGAAAGCATATTAAAATTATATTTTCTATGAGATTTTATTTATTTTTTGATTAAATATTGTCCTATTTTCTATTCTTATTGTTTCGTTTAAGTGGTAATGTAACTGTTTTGACTTTGCATATTCATTTCTTTTACTGTTTTTTTTAGGATCAGTTTCTCTTTCCTTCATTTTTCTATTTAGTTTCAGTAAAAGTGTTTTACTTATAATTGCAATGATGCTCTTATCACAACAAAATATTCTTAAATTGTTTTCTTTGAGTAGGGATAAGATCTCATACACCTTGAAAATAGCTAGCTATAACGATGCTACACACGATAACGCCTGCTGCATTCGTGCTTACCAATTTTTGCCTGACGACAGGTCATGTTATGTTGATTCAACCCGTAACAACTGCTGCGAGTTTCTTGCATCTGATGGTATTTATTTGTAAAGTGTTCAGTACTCGTAATTCAAAAAGCAGATTTCTGGTTCTTCTAGTTGCATTATGTTTTCATATTTAATTAAATTTACACCAATTCTTGTCATAAGCATATTTATTCAAGCTAGTAAACTACATAAACAGTATTTTTACAAAAATAGCACTTGGAACATACAGCTAAAAAAGAAAGATAAAGGTTAGCTTAAATTTAAAAACTGTGGTTACTAATGAAATTTATTTCTTAATATTACAAATTTTAGATTTTTATGGATGATTTAGAATTTACATTTAATGTCCTTTAAATATTGTTAATTTAGTATTTTTGCTTCTAACTCTGTTGATTTGCAAAGAAGCAGTAATTGATTTTGCAACATGACAAAGTCTAATTTTAAAATATTCAAATAACACACTTTTGATTAAAAAAATAATATGATTATCGAAAGTAGTTTGATTTAATATATGATTATTTAAAACAGAAAATACATTATTTGCATTTATTTTTCTCATTGAATCCGCAATCAACAATTCCAAAACATTTTTTGAGGTAATTTTTCCAGCAGCTTGAATTATGCGAAAACATTTTTTCTAAGATTTTACAGAGTTGATAAACATCTTTACTTGGCTTAATAAGACCATCTTTATTTTTACGATTTATTAAATGATATGAATTTTCTGAAGAATTCTCATCATATATTAATGCATCACAGCATTCCTCACATTTAATTGCAGAAATTAATTTAAGCTGCACAAATCCTGAAATATAAGCAACAACATCTTCAACATACTCACTTAATATTTTAGAGGAAGGTACTTTAGAGTAAGCATGATCAGATGTTGCTGCCTCAGAGTTATCGATTATTTGCAAATCGTCACTTAAACGACGATCATCGTCATGATTAATATTTTGTACAAAATTATTTTTACTTTTACCCTGACTTCCTACACTTAGAATATTTATTTTTGAAAGAGAAATGCAATTAGCATTTTCTGAAGAGGCTATTTCGTGCCTCACAAACAACTGCTTGTATGCTGCTTTGAATTGCTTTGCGGAAGGATTATTGTTATATCCCCCACGACTTCTAATCATGCTAAAAAAAGTTTCAAAGTTATCTTGGCTTAATTTATATGTCAGTAAAAATGACAGCGCAGATTCATTTGGCTCAATCAATGATTTATATAAGCCTTTCACAATTTCTATGCATATTAAAAACCTTAAAAACCCTGTCCCCCATTTGCTTGAAACAACATTGATTCCATCTTTTGATATTGTTAGGTTTCGTAAGTATAAATCACATTCATTGTAAAAATCAAAAAAAGTTTTTGCATTATCCATTTTAATTGGCGATTTAAAACCTTTACTAAGTAAATTTCTGTTATTCAAACTGTCAAATAGCTTATCAAATAGACGAATAAATCGAACTGTTGCATCACAACCTTTAAATTCTGTTTTTAAAAAAATCATTTGCTAGCCATTCCAAAGCATTTGAAACACTTTCACTTAATGTCTGTGCTGCTAATTTTACTTTCATTTTTTCGTCGTACCACAGAATATGGCGATTTTAAATTTTTGTAGCTGCCAAGAGTCCTTCATCTTGCTGAATTTTTTTAAATTTTACCACATAACTCCAATCTATAATTTCGTTATTAGCATCGAACATTAAATCTTTAGATCCCAAGGTGTCGCGCACTTTAAACAGTGGCAGGGATCAAGAAAAATGCATACGCCTTCACCAGTTATTGGATGCGGAAAAGTTGATTTTAAATTGACTGCCTCTAGTCTTGCTCCCAATTCATTACCAACTTTAAAGTTGCAAAGTAAGACATCAAAAGTTAATGAAACCACTTTGATTTCGGTTTCATGCAAATATTCTAAAGCTATCTTAATTAAATTTGTTCGCTTGATAGCATTCAATCCGTCAATTAGAAAATATGCAATTGGAATTTTCCAATTTCCATTCACTGCATTAACCATAAATGTTAATGCATTGTTAGCAATCGGTAGTTCAGGACTTTCCAAGTCAGTTCCATAGTCGAAGTATCCACATAATTTGCCATTATCTAATTCGGTTTGTCTTCGAATTGACATTTCATCTATAATAAGACAACACACAATTTGTCTGTTTCGTTGAGAACCTTCCACAGCTTTGCATTTTAACATTTCAAGAGCGTCCTTGGTAAATCCAGGTGATCCGTCAACTACTTGATACCATTTTTTTTACTGTTGATGTATGGGGCAAACAAGTTTTGAAAACTTTCCTCACATACGCATAGGCTTTCTTAGAATAAAAGTGTAGTGTCAATGCAAAACTTCTCAATTCTGGAGCATACTTTCCCTTTTAAGACCAGATGATCTAAGTAACATCTCTAAAGCTGGTCCATCAAACATTGTCTGGAAAAAAGATTTATATGTTGAAAACCAAGATTTAGTTATTTCAAAAGACTTTTAAAAAATGACAATGCAATTAAACTTTTAAAACTACAATTCCTTATTAAAATAAATTTTAAGAAAAATAATGCCATTAAATTATATTCACATATTAAGCATAATAGCAAATTTTACATTTTTTTATGTATTTAATTAGGGGGACTGGTTGGTTTAATGATGCTGAATATCAATATATGCGTTTACTATTATATACAAAAATAAACATGGATGTAGTTACAGTTAATATATATATTTACGTATAAAATAGATAAACATGTACAAAGATAAAAGTTACAGGTGAACTGCTTGCTGGTTCTGTCGTTAGACGTTTTTTCTTAAGATCTGATAGCATTTCTTTCAATGTAAAGAGTTTCTTTTCCAACCTCTTGGTTTTTCTCTCAGCATTTTTTATTTTCATTTTCAATTTTTTTCTGTTGACTCTGAGCAATAGATAGTAATTTACGTGCCTTTGTTGGTGAATTCATATCATCATCATCAAAATAACCAAGGTAATGCTTCAGTTTTCTAGTAGCTGAAAAAAACGAGTTAATAATCCATTTAATTAAGGGTGGATACATGAAAAGCCTCATGAGAGACATATCTTCAGAGATGAAGAAAATGTCCACACAAATAAAACCATACACACATATTCGTATTTAGATAGAGAGAAATTTTATTAGATTAACAAATAAAGGATAGGTCATTAAAAGTTGAGATTTCCCCTTAGAGGGAATCCAGGATTGGTCTTTTATTAGAAAAAAATGCTTTCTACCAAGACATGGTAAAAACCACAGTAAAGGTCTGATAAATACTATAATGTGTTTAGTAATTACCAGCAACCAATATTGCTAGATGAATATATATACCTGTAGACATAGATGTACGCTCATAGTATTAATGTTCACAAACACAAAAACGTACATCCCTGAAGTGGAAGAGTTATGTGAAGGGTAAAGTGAATAACATGCAATAAATACTTATTAGAGGAAACTTAATTTTGATGTAAAACTGCACAAGAGAGTAATATAAATGAAAATTTACTGTATTTGAATTTATTTGCTTACTTATCAATATATTATTTGTTATTACTACTATTAAGTCACACTAGATCACTTTTCAAATGATAACAATATAAGTATTTTGACATAATATTATGTAATAACTCCCACTTATACTTTATAAAAGAATGAGGACAATGAGAGAAGATGTGGCAAAGATTTTTCAAAATATTAGTACAAATGAGCATACATAACTTTAAAGCACATGCTTATAAATAATTTATGAATATATTGCAAAATAGTTTCACTATGCTTTAGCGAAGTAGCGGATACCTTAATACAAATGAATATTAAATATTTTCTTTTAAGTATGAGAAAACATGCTTTTTTCCCCAAAGACAGTAAAAATCATTTTGTGGTAAATAATGTTCAAACCTGAGACAATATATGACATCATTTTATTGTATATATACAGGATGGAATTTTAATTGGACTTTTTAGAAAATGCACATTATACAAGAAATATTTTAAAATCTGAATAATATTAAAATACCATGGATCATATTTTTGTACGAGAAACTTTGTAAGCTTTCTCTGGTTATAATTTATTAATATTAAAATTCAAAAGATTATGACAAAATGCTTATCTAATGACAGCTGATTAAGAACATTTTGATAAGATTTACAACAAAAGCACATTTTTGCGACATATCCAACAAAACTTCAATCTATATCAAATTATAATTTTTGGATTTACCTTGTTCAATAACAGGCTCAGGTTCAGGCGTTTTCCTGACTAATGGTTTGCGTGTAATTTTCCTTTCAATTACATGTTTAGGAAAATTAAAAACAGTTGGCACAGCAGTTTTTTTCAACCATGCTCCACCAAATTTCTCTCTGTCAAAACTATGTGGAGAAAAATGTTTAGAACACAATCTGGACGATTTAGTGGCTTTAAAGTTTTCTCTGCGTATTTTTATCCCCAAATTTTTCTTCCTTCTTCATCCTTTGGAAAACTACAACAAAATTGAATAAAATAAGCAATGATAGAGAGTAAATTAATGCTTTATTGCAATGGTAAAAACTTTCAAAAATGACCCATAAGTTACAGGCATGCATAAAGAAAAGTAAATGATACAGACACATATATTTTTTAAATTGTAGAATGTCAAAAAAATATTATATTTATTCCAGCAATTTTATTTTTTTATTTATCGTTATTTCTTAAACATAAATTTATGATTTTAATAAATTTTATACTTAACAGCAGAGTATGTCATTATTAACTTTGTTTCTAAATATATATGGCTAACAGGGAAAAAAACAAAAGCCATTAAATTTTCTATTCTAAAACTGTTGAAACTTAAAATTAAAAATAAAATTTCAACATTACATATATTTTTTTAATTAGCTAAAACATTGCTTTTAATTTTAGTTCAAGCAACTATTTACAAAAAAAATGCCTAATGCAATTAAAATCTCGCCTAATGCAATTATTAAAATCTAAAATAAATTAAACTACATTGACAGTTATTGTTTAATGAAACCAAAACAAATATTCATTTGGCGACAATCTACATCGCCAAATAGAGAAATGTTATAAGTTTCGTAAAAATGAAAATTAATCAAACTCAGAGAAATAATTATTCAATAAATGTTTGAATTATTAATATACAATGATACTGAGATTTATTATTGCATATATTTGGGCTGTTTAGAAGTGAATGTTTCTAGTTTTATGAATAAACTGTATCATACATATGATGACATCTTAATAAACCTCTTTCATATTGGAAAAAAACGCAACAAAAAGTTTATACATACCATTGAAAGGTAACAGGACCTCCTTTGACTGCTCTCTCAGTGCACCCAAAGGCACAGCAACTCACAACCATTACATTTCTGTAGTTAAACAATCAGGACTTCATTGGATTTAAATGTCGGCTATACAAATCAATACAACTGTAAAACGGAAACGGGAGGTTTCTGCCAAGCGTCACGTGACTTTATCTTGTCCGCCAAAACTAGTTCGGCTGATTTCTCTAGTTATCTTTCC